>CM068825.1:30253080-30528080 GCA_028554795.2 Sinohyriopsis cumingii
TTAACGCTTTTGGTGTGTCCTTGAGGACTCTATCGAGATTGAACTTAATATTTTTCCGGGGCTTAATTGCTGCTAATCTCTCGAACTCATCCATATAATTAAAACAAGTATTTAAATGAAAGAATATAGTATAATGAATCACTGCAAATGGTTGATGATTGGGTCGACAACCCCGTGCAATAAATCATGTAGAGGTGAATTCTGCGGATATCATTTACAAAGCGTTCGTAATGGTTCTCTTGGCCCCCTACCGTGCTTGGTTTGCCACGTCGGTGTAAGAGGAAAATCCCAGTTGTGTATTAATTGTGGCGGAAAGCGATACAGGGAACTAAAACGCTATTATGACAAACGAATTAAAAACGCCGTCATTGACCCCACCGCTGACTCCGTCATCAAAACCCCCCAAGACTACGTTGAAAGATTCATAATTAAACCAAATAATAAATTAGACAAGTAGTATTATTATACAAATGGACCAAGAGTTCAGACCTCACCCTGTGTTTGTTAATTACGAGGCATCTCGCGACGGTATTGTTAGAAACCGCAGACTGAAGAAGCCGGTTGGTACCGTAAATAATCACGGATACTTGCGATTTAATGCTGGGAAAAAAATCTGTCTTATTCACAGGATGGTGTATGAAGCGTTTAACGGACTGATCAACGACGGTCTCGTTATTGATCACATTGATGGATGTCCTCAAAATAACAGACTGTGTAATCTAAGAGCTGTTACACCGAGTCAAAATTCCAAATTTGGAAAAACAGGAGGGATGAGAAAGGCAAAACCCGTAAAGTCATTTGATACAATAACGCACGAGGAAAAAATATTTCGCTCTATGAATGCGGCTGGTAAATACTTCGATATTTGTAGTAAATCAGTTCTAGATGTTGCGGAGAATATAACTAAAACAGCGATCTCAAAAAAGACGGGTCACAGAATTCGATTTTCATATATAACATCAAAGGGAGATAACTCGTTTTGTGATAGCGTCGCATGACAAGAGTTATGTCCCTTGAAGTCCAATTAATGTTGCGATTAATTAATCATTTTACGATGAAAACTAATGAAATACACGCTATTATCTAACAGCTGTATTCTTTTTTTTAATGTTTTATTTGAGTATTTGGTTTCATTTAAATGCCGTGAAACACCATTAATAAGTATTTAAGGATTCAAACGATTCAAGGGAATTCAAATTAACACACACCTTGTGACTGACGCCGCTGTATTAGTCACTTTATATATAAGATGACTCGTTATAAGCCTGGGGCTTTCGAAAGCCAATTCAACTAATCAAAACTAACCCACGCTCTTGACCCGGGCGTGTGGTTGTCTTTTGTTCACAATCATGCAACCGGGTTAATTTAATTGGGTTGCTTTTGATTGGTTGAATTGGCCGTAGAGTTCCGCCCCGCCGTTTTATGTTTGTGTTGTCTTGTGCCGTCCCATCATCCATCAATCATTTCATTGTAAATATATTCATCCTTAATTAAGTACATGTAGTGATGTCCCCCAAGCATATCTTCTGGGCGGTCTACGATGACGTTTGTCACCCTAGGCCTCCCTCCCGGAGATGTATGCTTTGGGGTTCCAAGATGTGAATGTCCTTAATTAAGTATATGTATATGCCTGTAATCTGCCACAACACTCGAGTGGAGATCTACGGCATTGTACTGTCCATGTATGCCTGCAATCTGCCACAACACTCGAGTGGAGATCTACGGCATTGTACTGTCCATACAAAAAACGGGGTCAAAAATGACCCCAATAATTTTATTAAAATTTTTGATATTAGAAATAAGATGTTTTATAAGAATAATGAATATCGAAGACATCAATAATATATTAACTGAGATTTCAAAATTAAAAAATCAAGGAATTGAATTATCTGATGGTCTCGACAGTGAAAAAATATTATCCGATTATGAGATTATTAACGAACAGTCGAAACGGGGGCGTTTTACCCTGGCCCGCGAGTACTTTTTTATAAAACGATTACAACATACGATTAATGAGAACCTGTACCACAATGACGCAAATGCATTCATTGGACTATTCACTGCCGTTGAAATAATACGAAAAAAACTCGGACGTGTTTATGAACGACGCCGGGAGATTTCTAGTAAGATCAAAAACATTAGAAGGATTATAGACGAAAACTCCGTGGAGCCCCCGATGATACACTCGGCGGAAAATTAGAAAATTGCGGATCAATTTACAATAATGGTAGGTGAATCACTTACTACTCGGCTAGCCAGAGAGCGGCTAGCAGCGCTTAAAAAGTTCATACCGTTACGAGACAGAGTGAGAGAGAAACTTCAAACGCGACAACAAATGCAAACCGATTTTACTGTTGGAAGCGAACAACTCTTTGCCCCGGTAACTAAAGCGACTAAGGATGTTACAGCGGCAACTGTACCCGTTCTTGGTGCGCTTGAAAAGATAGCGGCAGAGACAAAACAAACAAAAAGGTCTTTAGAAACACTCCCTGCAAAAATAGCGGCTGCTACAACACGGAGGCCACCACCACTCGCTATAACCGAACCACAAGAACCTTATGTTACAATGGCCGACGAGGAAGAATTAGGTGCTACTGCGAAAGAACCAGAAGAAGAAATACCCGAAGAAACACCCGAAGAAACATCGAAAGAAAAAAAGAAAGAGGGAAATATACCCCGTAATGTTCTTAAAAAGTCCGCAATAGATCAAATTAGAGACATCGACGACGATGAAGAATTAGTTAATTTTGTTGCTACAACATCAACTAAGAGCATTCGAGATGAGTATATCAATGAAGGTTACAAGAAAAAAATAACCTCGACGGAGAACTGGGCAAGAATAGTGTATTTAGCGAGTAAACATAGAGAAGCATTACCACATCGTGGTGATCCCGATTACGATAAATTCCTCGAGAAAGTTAAGAGTAGAACACCAAAAAAAGGAAAAGGATACCCTGTTGGTAAAGAATCCTACGGCGTTACCTGCCCTAATAGTGTTCTCAGTGATATATCACGGCTAGAGGTACTAATTGGAGGAAAACGAGCCGGAAATAACTCTATGGAAATAATCAATGAGGCCGCTGATATTTGCAAGCGGTTATTTGCAGGCGGTATTATGGACATTAATGCATATCGAACGCTCATAGACGAACTCGTGGATGATTAATTGGAAAACTGGTGTTTTTAATAAGGATGATCATACACTACAACCATGATAAACCAGTACTCGTCTACGTGGTAAACTCGCGATTGCCTGTTTACCGCGCGTACTATGGAGATGGTCTCGGTAGCACCATTGCGGGGTTATTTACAAGAATGGCTCCAAAAGTAGCGCCGTTAGCCAAACAATTAGGAATGAAGGCTATTGATGTTATTCGTGATAAGGGTATTAGTGCCATTGGAGATGTTGCCGGAAAGGCGCTTTCAGCCGCGCGGGACAAACTAATGTCATTGGTGAAATTCAGGAGAAAAAAACAGAAACCACCGGTAATGCCATCAACGACAGTGATGCCTGCAAATGTCAGTAAAGTAATAAATAACGCCGTGGAAGAAAAATTAGAGTCGTTGGCGACGACTTCGCCATCCGCCGATGCGGCAACCAACGCGCTCATGAACGCGATAGCGGGGAGTGGTTTAAATTCAAAGAATTTACGACGAAAAAATCGCAATTGAAAACATCAACATGATAAATAATAGAATGTTTGCGCGTACCGCTGATCCCGCGTTTGATATGGACGCCCCAGTACGCAGGGATGATTCTGTCCGTGATTATCAATATTATTCTTATTATGCAGCGCAACCTGACCTACGATCGCGAATTGAACTTCAAGTCCAAGATACCAGTAAATATTTTTTGCCGTGTGAAGCGTTTATCGAAATCGAGGGAGAACTCGTGACAAATGCCGCCGATAATGCACCATACGCAGATGACCATCGTGTTCGAGTTGGCTTCGTCAACAACGGTATCATGGCGTTATTTGAGAGCGCCAGATATCTTATTGACGGGCGAGAAATTGAATCAATAGAACGCGAGGTTGATGTTGCAACGACGATAATTGGGTTGGCGAGATACTCGGATGATTATACAAGATCGGCGGGCCCATCTATGATGTTCGCAAAGGACTCCACCGATAACGCTGATCATATTCAGTACATCAACGTGCTGACACCACGAAATACCGCAACTGACCAGGATGAAGCAGCTAACCCAGACCGCAGAGCAAAACCAGGTGACAATTTCACTGTTATAAAAAGCACCAACAATGATTTCAATCTAGGATTCGCAACACGAGTAGGAATGTTGCAAGGACCACGCCGAAAGTTTTCATGCGCGATTCCACTCCATCACATATTCGGATTCTGCAGAAATGTCAGAAAAGTTGTCTATGGGGCTAAGCATACAATCGCGCTGACGCGAAGGGGCGATGATAACAATGCAATATGGCATGCTGCTGGCGTCACTGCCGGTAAAGTCATTTTAACTAAAATGGCATTGTGGATGCCGGTGCTGACTCCATCAGTTACCACGGAAGCACGACTGTTAGCATTTATGGAACAGGGAGGGAAATCGTTGTTGAGTTGGCTAGCGGTAACAACTGATGCTAAAGAGGATAACGTCGCCGATACGTTTACATGGCACCTAGCATCAAAACAGGGTGTTTCAGCCCCGCGTCATATATTCATAGCGCTACAGAATAGGGAACGATTGGGTAATCAAGAACGCAGCCATATGATATTTGATCGATTAGGAGTCATGGAAGTTTCGCTGAGAATAAACGGACAACAGGAACCATCCGAGGATATACAGCTTAATTACGGTGACAACCATGTCGCACGTGTGTATCATCGATTGCTGTCATATATGGGTCGTGATCAAAACGTCGACACCGGTTTGCAAATATCACAACTTGATTTTAAAAACCTGTATCCGATTTATTATTTTTCGCTGGAACATCTTGATTTAACGAGACAATCCGTCGTTGATATACACTTCCGAGCTCGTATAGCCCCGGCTGGTGTTAATTATAGAGCGGTTGCTGTCATTCTCAGCGATAAATCAATGCTGTTGGAAGGCGTTGGTGGACGAATGAGAATCGTTGATGCGCCAGTGGAAAACATGTAATTGAAAGCACAAAACGCGTTTACAATAAAATGTCGTATAGTGTCGTCAATGTAGAGTTGACTGATGGTCAAGTCAAGAAATTACGATCAAAGTCGGCTAAACAATGCGGGACCACAATAACGCTGAAGCCGTCGCAGATGGCGGGTGGTAATCATAAGATATCGTTGACGGCGCGTCAAATAAAACATTTCAATGATGCGATGAAGAATAAAAAGGGTGTTCAAATAGATTTTTCAGCCGCAGCAATTAAAAACATGGAAAAGACCGGTGGGATATTTCCGCTGTTAGCCGCGATTCCAGCGTTGATTGCCGCGGCCGCACCAGCAGTGGCTAAGGCGGCGGCGTTAGGAGCCGTTGGTACCGCGGCGGGAATGGCATTGAAGAAGGCAACCGGGAAAGGCTACAAAAAAAAACGACCCGTGGCCGGAAAGGGTCTAAGACTACCGGGAACCCCGTATTCATGGTACTCGGGAAAGGGTCTAAGACTACCGGGAACCGTTTATTGACTCGGGAGTCAATGACTCCTGAGTCTATGACTCCAATGTCTAATTTTGATTTAATAGATGCCGCAAACGCGCTAGCGATAAAAAACTTCAGAGGTGTTTTTATGAGGGATCAATTACCGGCGGCACCAAGAAATATTGAAACCGGCATAATTAACCTCGATGGGTCCTCCGGAGCGGGAACTCATTGGGTTGCATACGCAATTGATCCGCGTGCGATCGTCTATTTTGATTCATACGGGTTAGCCCCGCCGAAAGAGTTCATGCGGTATGTCCGGGCGTGTTCAGCCCGGGCGTGTTCAGCCCGGGTTTTTTATTCCACGCTGCCAACACAGCGATTAAGCGACCCACCGATATGTGGCCGCGAGGTATTGAACGTACTTGCGGAGATTTCATCATCGCGAAAACCACCTCATGTGGTTGTAAACGAATACACTAGTGGGGTCGTAGAAGCTCAACGGATTTTAGAGAATAACATTTACAATAATAATGATTGATATCTGGGGACGACCGGTTTCGGCGCTGAAAAAGCCCACGGAAACGCCCGCCACCGATGACATAAAAAAACTAATTGAGGATGAAATCGCTGATACGTTGAATTTAACAAGTGTTGACCCGGGCGAAATAGTTGTGTTTCAAGACCGCCAGGGTAAATTGAAATCCAGTAATGTGTCGCTGAATGACGTTTTAATACGACAGCGTGATGCCGCCGAGAACGCTATCGCGCTGTATACCAGCGACGGACGACTCAAACCGGGTGAAGATATATCGATGATAGATGGAAGAATAAGTATACTTGGCAACAGTTATATAACCATGTCGAATTCGTTAAAGGGTTTACGTGGTGAATTTAACTTTCATGGAGAACAGTTCAGGTCGATGCTAACGCGTTTCACCAATGTGCAACACATTGTCGATAGTTTTTTTCGGGGACCCCCGACGGCAACCGAACCAAATCTTGCAACAATAACAAATGCTATTTCGGAACTTATGGCGCTGTCGGCCAATTTACCACCGTTACGAAAAAATGTTAACAGGATCGATGACAACTTTGATAAATTCTTTGGTAAAAAAAATACCAAGCCGGATGAGATTACAATAACTATAAATGATATCACTGCGTATGGACAGGAAATAAAAACAATCAAAACTGATATTGAAGCGAACAAAAAAAGTGTAGACGTGCATGAACGGGAAATAGAAATAATCGGCGCTAATGTTGCAACGATCATAAATAATGTAGACTCGCATGGACGGAAAATAGAAACAATCAAAACTGATGTTGCAACGATCATAAATAATATAAACGCGCATACACAGGAAATAGGAATAATCAAAACTGATATTGAAGCGAACAAAAAAAATGTAGACGCGCATACACAGGAAATAGGAACAATCAAAACTGATGTCGAAGCGAACAAAAAAAATGTAGACGCGTATTGGCGGGAAATAGGATTAATTAAAACTGATGTTGCAGCGAATAAAAAAGGTATAGACGTGCATACATATGAAATAGAAACAATCAAACTTGATGTTGCAGCGAACAAAAAAAGCATGACCGAGAATACACGGGAAATAGAAACAATCAAAACTAATGTTGTAACGATCATAAATAATGTAGACGCGCATAGACAGAGAATAGAAACAATTAACACTAATGCTATAGCGAGCAAAAAAAGTATAGACGTGCATGAAGGGGAAATAGAAGTACTCAAAATTAATGTTATAGCGAACAAAAAAAGTATAGACACGCATATACAGGAAATAAATACACTCATTACTAGGGTTGCAGCGAACAAAAAAGATGTGGACACGCATATACAGGAAATAGGAACGATTAAAACTGATGTTGAAGCGATTAAAGACGGACTACCGAGAGCAGAGCAATTCAAAAAAATAAAAATCCCTCATGAGAACATCATCAACACAGTATACACAATTCGGCATGGATCATTCGATTGGACTCCTACACAGAATACAGTAAATATCACCGCAACTGTTAAGGGCATTTATCGATTGACACTGGTTTCAATGATGCAGTTTAATATATTATCGTCGAGTTCATCCGGGTTTAACAATACAATATCAACAATTATAGACAAGAACGCAACTGAACAGTTTACAATTTATGCCGTTGATAGAAATCTAGCCCGGGCAAACATTACATGGTATGTGGAATTTGCAGCGAATCTAAGTAATTAAAAACACTAGCTCTTTTAAAATAAAAATGACCACCAAGGAAGTTGAATCAGAGGTATCACCGACGTCACATCAATATCGATTCGATACCGCAAAAGAATTTTCCGCGAACTTGAAAACGCTTTCCGAACAATACCGTGTAAAAATAAAAAAATACCGTCGTAAAATAACCGCCATCGACGCGGTCGTGTACTCGGTGTCGGGTATAGTAGCTGGCGCCGGTGTTATTTTATCCACGGTGACCACGATAACCCCGATCGCTGTTCCAATCGCTGTCTCCGCAATGACAACAGTTGCTGGAGTTGCCAACGCAATCACTAGGAAGATATCATCGTGTTTTCAGAAAAAACTCAACGAGTATACAGTAAAACATCAAATAGTATCCGACGCATACTCGAAATTATCCGGGTTGATCTCGTTATCGATTGATAATTTGTTCGTATCCGATGTTGAATTCTCCACGATGGTCCAGTTATATAGCTCCGCGATGTCAAAAATCGAGGATTTTCAACTGGAAGCCGAAACCACCTGGTTGTTAAAATTAGACACTAAAAACAACGAATAATAATAATGTCGCTGAACCCCGAAGGGTTTCAATTACTTCAGCGGATCGCGGAGAACACCACTCCGGTACAAACAAATATGATATCAATAACGTCAACGAAACCCGAATTCAGTGTGAACTTCCCGTCGCCGGTTCCAGTGAAGGAAATAGCGCTGGCAAAATTGCGAGTATATCACAGTTGGCCTAATATTCGAGCGGACGCATTTAACGGACAACAACCTAATAACTCGCTGGTTTTTGCACGGAAAAATAAACCCGATGGGACCCCAGACTGGGAGGAGGTTACAATACCAACTGGGTCATACCAAATAGAGCAAATCAATAAGGAATTTCAACGCAGAATAAAATCGATCACAGGAAAGGAATCAAAAATCGCTATTACGGTTCATGAACCGACGTTATCATCGACGATTGAAATAAGCACACCGGGGTATATGGTTGATATTTATAACAGTTCAATAAGAACCATACTAGGATGGCCTAAGAATCCACCCGCGGATTTGCACACAAATATGCAATCGTATCATGAGATTAATCCCAGTTATCTGAATGATTTGTCTATTATAAGAAACACGTTATTACCCAGCGAGTTTATATTTCAAGACAGGAATACCATGCAATGGTTTTTTCCGTATAAGAAAACTCCTGAATTGTCAGCCAAGGTCACAGTTCGTTTAGATGATATCACTGGTGCGTTTGCCGAGATTAATCATTATTACCAATTACAACTAGAACAACTACGAGAGACAAAAGCACAAAAACACGTTGAGGTGTTAAATCAACTTATATCAGACATGGAATATATCAATGAACGAATCGTTAAAGTAATATCCGATAGCAGCGATGATAATAAACAAAAATTCCTAACCGGGTATAATATCACAGAAGCCGATTTACCCGATTTCAAGTTTCCAGGATACAACGCGCCAGAACTAAGAAAGTCTCTTAATGATTTTCTCGATCCATCAACTTATATCCTCAGACACGATAACGGAGATGGTGGTAGGCATATTGCTCCATACAACGTAAATATCGCATCGGTGATAGCAATCAATCTAGTGTGTGATGTTATCGAAGGGAGTTACCAGGTAGATACCAATCAATCAAATCAAGCTCAACAGGGGTATATCCTTTATTCATTTTCACCAACAGCCCCTCCGGGATTTTTAATCGTTGAGAATCCGATTAATCCGGTCTATATGCGATGCCATGATCGGTTTTTAACGAGAATTAATTTTAAACTCACCGATCAGTCAAATAACCTAATTGATCTACAGGAGGAGGAGTTAGTGATCACTCTGTTTGTAAGATCATTGTAAATAACCACTTAGCAGCAGAGGGGGCAATGACATCGACGCGGTCGTCGACGTGCTTACCGGACGCTGACGACGCTGGGGATCGACGCGCAGAAGGTGTTAATTAAACCAAATGACGTTTGGACGATCCCCCAACGACGTCGTCGTTTTTTTTTTTACCAGGCGCTGACGACACTAGATCGTTGAGTGCAGAAGTAATAATTAAGCAAAATAACGATTGGACAAAATGTCGGATTCGCCCCCTCTGCTGCTTTTTGTGACATTTATTCAAATTGTTCTCACTTAAAAGTCAGAATGGAAACTATATGCTGAACAGAAAAGGACATCATTCCAGTTGAGATTGTGATTACAGGTTACTGTATTATTTATTATGGGTCAAAACTGTGACATGTATGTGCTTATGATGGCACGATGTATTAATAAAACATATGTTTATATATTTTACAGCAATTATTTATAAACATAGATACATGGTACAGTACGTACTGATAGTTTATACACATAGCTGCAAAGTATTTGCTGATAATTTATAACATAATTGCATGGTACTTAATGACTTTATAAACATAGTTGCATGGTAGTTAATGAGACCTTACACGCATAGCTACATGGCACTTATTGTTATGCATATTTAATTAAATGGCTTTATGTTAGTTTTGGTTTCTTTTTTAAATTTCATTACGCGCTATTTTAATGTAACATTGTATGTTGGACTTGACCTTGTCCGAAATTGAGTTCATTTCAGCTTGACATGACTGACTTTTTAAAAACATTTTTATTTCATTTTATGTCAACAACTAATAGATAGCTAAATTATTCTCTTTATATATGAGCTTAATATCAGGAGTATTATTCAAGTAAACAAGAAGGAGTAAATATGTTTATTTGGGTCGGGTTTTTAGAATTTCATAAGTGAATATTTACTGGTTATTGTACTGTTAGTAAACGAGACTAATTAGTTCATTCTAGAAGGTTATTTTCCATTAGGTATTTTTTATACAGAAAATGGTAATTCTGACCTCAGGTCAAGTACAGAACAATATATATTTTAAGTGTGAGAATTTACCGTTCGTGCTTTAACATCTAGCACTTTCAAGATATATCATGTTGTGACCAGTTTGGGCTGAATTTTATGTTCTTCAAATTACTGAATTTAAGTGATTATTTTCTCTGGAAATACAAAAGTACTCTGATAAAATTCTTGGATATAATATTTACTGGAATTTATACTGAATTCAAACCTGGAATTATTTTTTGAGATTCAGCAAAAGACTGTTGCACCATCAACACTTCAATAGCTACCACGTACACGTCATGGGCTTCAGTTTTGGGACTTCTTCGGGACATTTATTGAATTTTATTCAGGACTTTAAATTACTAGGACTTGTGTCTGTAATTCTTGGATTATTATGGGGCTTAATTCGCAATACCGTAAGTTGTTTTTTCTCATTTTCATTTTGTATCCTACGGAAACAAATTGTTTAATTTTATAAAGCTTGTTGTCTTTCATTCTTTTCTGTTACTTATTTAAAGAGCATAGACTCGTAACACTTAATGAGAGTTTATAAACATAGTCATATGATACTTATTTAATGCATGATACTTTAGACTTTCAAGTATAGTCTACTCAACCTGTCTACTAAGCCATTCTAAAATGTCTGAAAAATGATAACATATATATCCAAGGAATGAAATCTACTTTTCCGTTGTCGTCGTAAACATTGATATAAAACACCAGGCAAAGGAAGTAGCATTGAACATATTACATTTTATTCTTTATTTTCCTTGAGACATTGCTTGAATGAGTGGAAATTACGTTGATACCGCATACTAATAAACCAGTCAGCTTAACAATTGCTACTGTATCCCGCGTGCAGGGCCGGCGCTACCATATAAGCAAACTAGGCAGCCGCCTGGGGCGCTGATTTCAGGGGGCGCATTTCTCCAAATCAACAACAGTTTTGAAAAAATAAATAAATAAATTTCAGTTTTATTGAGGGTCGTTTTTTATCCTGGTTTATTTCATACAGCGACAAACAATCGGGTAGATTCAGTCTGACCGAAACACCAGGCTGACCGGAACAGGCAAAATGAGTGAGTGAAAAGCGCGCGTATACGAAACTTTCAGGACGTAATTACGTTCGCGTGTTTTTATAGGCCACGAGTTTTTCCGTGGAATCACGCGTATACGAAACCTTCAGTTTGCCGCGGAAATCAAATTGAGGGGGGTAACTCCTTATTTTATTGTTTATAAATTTTGAAATTGATATTTTCCGAGGGGTGGGGGGCGCCAGAATCTAACCTTGCCTAGGGCGCCAAATAGTCTGGCGCCGGCCCTGCCCGAGATAACATTAACGGTTTGCTGTTTATGTTTTGCCATGTGTAAAACGCAAAGAAAATATAATTAGTAACATAATTATGCTTCCCAATGTAAAGTTAAACACATATAACAAGGAAAAATGTGTTTGCACATTGTTGAATTTGAACCTTTTTCGTTTGTATGCTAGGCGTCCATATTTACGGCTAGACCACAAAATTATCTCTATGTAATTTAAAAATTTATTGTTTATAAAATTATCAATGTCTAGTGACAGGCAGGGAAACATTATCGTATTTGACTCTAGTCAGTTGTTTATATTAATCCCTCAGAAATCCAGCAATTCACGGTCCAGCATAAACTATTTTTTAGGGTTTAAATTTGCACGGTAGAAGAGTTTGACAATGTACCTTTTTTTCAAAATACTAATATTACATAGGTAATGTCTGTGATAAACGAGCACAGCTTTAAATGAATGTACAGACTGAAACATACTGCGTTTACTAATTGGGAGTTTCTCAGATTTGATGTTGAGCAATATGTGAAGACAACAATAATATAGCGTGGTGTCATGGAAATGTTTTGTATCATGTCACGTGCACGTTATTTGCTTATGCTACGTGTTTTAGACTACGTAGAATATTAATCTCTTCGATGAATATTGAACATATATTTTAAAGCAATGAATTTTTATAAGGAAAATTATTAGTATATTTTTTCTGTGGTTTGTTTGTTCCGATATTTGTAATCGCTGCTGACATACTCCAACATCACTGCTCCAACATCACTGCTGCTTGAGTGTTTAGATCCAGTATTGCCTTCACTAACTGATGTTATTAATACCTTTCTCTCATCCGGGGATTTCCCATCATTTTTCAAAACTGCCATTGTAAAGCCTCTGCTGAAGAAACCAACACTCGACCATAACGATTTAAAGAACTACCGCCCAGTTTCTAATCCCCCATTCATATAAAAAATCTTAGAAAAGGTTGTTCTATCCCAGCTTGTATCTCATCTAAATTCAAACAGTCTTTTTAGCAATGTACAATCTGCATATCGCCCTTGCCACAGTAATGAAACTACTCTTCTAAAAGTAGTTAATGACATTCTCTCTGCTCTGGATAGCGGAAAGATTACAGTCCTCACCCTCCTTGATTTGTCTGCAGCATTTGACACAATAGACCATGATATATTACCTCACCGTTCAAGTCCTACTTGGTCAACAGGACACAAATTGTATCTGCAAATGCAATACACTCCAGCCTAGTTGATCTATGTTGTGGTGTTCCACAGGGGTCTATTCTTGGACCTGTTCTTTTCATTCTGTACACTCAGTCGCTCTCAAGCGTCATATATCATCATCCAGTGTCTCACCAATTGTACGCTGATGACACCCAAATATACAAATCTAGCCACCCAAATGAAGTTGATGCTACCATCCAAAGTGTAGAGAGGTGCATTTCTGATGTGAAATCATGGATGTCATGTAACAAGCTGCAGATGAATGATGATAAAACTGAGGCCATTCTGATCACAACACAAAGACTTTCTCATTCACATCCTTTACCTCAAACAATAAATATCAGCAACACCAACATTAAATTCACACAATCAGTACGAAACCTAGGTGTTACTCTGGACAGTGCTCTCACATTACACCAACATGTCATGAACATATGCAAGGCTGCATATCTTGAGCTGAGACGCATCAGCTCAATTCGCAAATATCTTTCAGTTGATGCCACTAAAACACTTGTATGTTCATTAGTACTTTCAAGACTGGACTATTGTAACTCAGTTCTGTCTGGTTCATCTCAATATCTGCTCCAGAAACTTCAAAAAGTTCAAAACACAGCTGCTCGGATCATACTTAGAGTACCACGATCAGAGCACACCTCCCCGCTGCTCTGTACCCTATACTGGCTATCCATTCGATCTAGAATCAAACACAAAATTTGTTGTCTGTGCTACGTTTCACTGTCGGACTCTAGTCCAACATACCTATCTGACCTCACCAATGTGTACACACCAGCAAGATAGGTACGCTCCTCTTCTGACAATCGTATGCTCATTATTTCCACTATGAAAACAAAGTCATATGGACAGCGTTCTTTTGCATACCAGGGCCCAGCAACGTGGAATGAATTGCCCACTGAACTTAGACACAAAGACTCAGTGATCACATTCAAGAGGGCTCTGAAAACTCACTTATTTCGACTGCAAGAACAAACTTAAAGACCTAATAATGTTTCCTACCTGAAATATTCTCAGCTAGTTTTTTATTTTTTAATGTTTTTCTAATTTCATGGTGTTTGTTTTTGTAATAATATTAGTATATGTTTTTTTTATCTTATAGGTGTTGTCTAATGTTGTAAAGCGCTTAGAGCTTTTAAAGATTAGGCGCTATACAAAGTCCTCATTATTATTATTATTATTATTATTATACTCTGCGTAGTAAATAACTAAAGCAACTGTAAACCAAAAAACCGCAGGCTTGTCAGAACTCACTTCGCATGCTGAGTCTTGAGACCCCGCTCTCGCGTAGCTTATATCGAGAGTATCGCAGAAATATTTTTAAGTTAAAGATAAAAGAAAATTAGTTCCATATCCTATAATGTTTATGTCTGTATTACAGTTACAGTCATTGACAGTTAAATTTATAAGTAATTTTATAAAGCAGTTTGAAATAACTTGTTAAACCTTAGAACACATTTATAAAAAGCATTAACATCCGAAAATGACCAGTATGTGTAGATGTATAGCAAATAAAATACCGTAACATGTATAATGATGCATAAAAGTTTGAAGCTAGCTAACTTGTAATGACCGTGAAGTGGAAATGAAATCCACATATTTTTTCATTTTTAGTCTTTCACAAAAACATATAGGGGAATTGCTGTTTCGCAGTGTATCGCTAAAAAGGCCACTTAAGGAGAAAATAATGCTCTTCTTCTGGTATTAAACAATAATTACAACCCATATTTTCACTAGGGCCTTACCTGGTTTGGGTTATCTACCAATCTCCTTTTCTAACCTATGTCAAGGCATCCATAATTTTGAAAAGAATATTCTCAATCTGTTTTGTGTATATCTAAAGTTTCTAAATATTCCTGAAATCAAATCAAACAAAAGTCCCGTATACTGCTGCTATTGAAGAATTCGATCAATTTGAATTCCAGTTTTGAATAAAATTATCCGTCAGTCTTTGTTCAAAACCATGTGACATAGTATGTAGATCCCCTACCACATGTGCAATCGAAACCTCGCACAAACCGAAACGCCTTAAGCTTAACGCAGTGTTGTACAATATTTAGACCTTGTTATCATAATTAGAGCGTTATACCTTTCCTTATCGGTATTTGATCCAATATTTTGTCCTTAATGGGTTGATATAAAAAGATCGTACGAAAAACCGTGATTACCACACTTAATCAGGATGTTGAAATATTTTGTAGCAAGTTTGGCACTAAGGAAATCAACGTTAATCCCATACCTGAGATGCATTGTCTGCTTCCGTTGACTGTTTATAACCTTGTCGGATTCCGACTTCCAGTTGGTGTTCTCGGGGATTTCCGTCAGGGAGGCAGAATCCATTAGAAAATCTATACCAGGATCTAATCCCTCCGCGTAAATTCGGCTGGTTTTAATGGCTTAACAAGTATATTTGATATGTGAATATTTGGTACATTCAGAACATAAATAAAATTCTGACTCTCCTACTACGAACAACAATATCACCTTACAGTTTGATAAAACTATAAAGTAGAGAATGAGAATATATTTTTAATGAAACAACTTACAATCCATGATCCCCCATATTAGCCTAACCTAGTGCATTTGAGCCTGTCATTTCGACATGTTTATGAAAGAGCGTCACTGATTTTTGACGGTAATTAGCATATACTGGCGAGAATCGTACTGGCAGAGGTATATATGTACCTTTGAAAGATGAATCTAAAATAATAAAAATGCACACCGTATCGTGTCGGCAATAGGAGGAAGTATCCACGGTACTGACTAGAAGATATACTGCTTCACCGTTGACTGGAATGATAGCTTTTCAAAAAAAATCTCTAAATATCTTGATGTAATATAAAACTTACCTATCCTTGTAACTGCAAAGGGTAAAAACGCTTTAGCGTTACAAACCTTTGTCTGGGGTGAAGAGGTCTCCTGATAATTCAATCCAGTTGCCTTTCCAAACAGTTGGCTGCTCAGCAATTGGGACATAGTTCTTCGATCCATCTAGCATTACGAAAGATTTGGGAGTAGTTTATGTCGGATAATTTCTATGTAGTACATAGGCAAATTTTAGCATGTAAAGCGATGAAGCATCAAACGCAAATAATTTATTCTTGAATGCAGGGAAATTGTAGAGAAGGAATATATTTAAAATTGTGCCGTAGATAATGATTTAAACTAAATTGTGCCCGAAATATTAATTCAATCTTCTCTCAATATATCCCACAAAGAACTTCTTTGATAATAGGAATTAATGCATTTTTTAAAAACTTTATCGTTGATTGGAACTGACATACAAAAGTTATTAAAATGACTAATGTCACAAACGTAAGAATGAAATTATTTTAAAAGATGATTTTTATCGCATTATCTCTTTTCGACTTTTAAGATTCCATGATGCATTTAAATAAAACATTCTTAGAGATGGAGAGGAAATAGTTTAATAATCATTTGCTGCTGCTGCTGATGATGATGATCATCATCATACTGACGATTCCAAAAACTGTTATTGTGCTTGAAGAGTTTGAAGAGAAAATATTTACGATTACATTTATGAAATAATACACATGATCAAACCGAATTTGTGAAGAATGATTCGTATCTGTAAGTAATGGTACATTCTTCAGGAAAAGGCAATTCATAAAGAGACATTTGCATTTTAACGAGCCGTTATAAATTACTGCTTACCTACAAAGTCGTACTCCACTGTAAGTTTAACGCTGGCAAACAGTTTTCCATGAGCGTTCTGCAAAAGCTTTACGAAAGCAACAGCTTCGTACCTGGTGTTCGTTTTAAGTTTTACCCACTGGGAAGGACCCATAATGGTCTGGTTTCTAAAACAAAACGTATGTATTTGTCACTGTCCACCGTGTCATTCCAAGCAGCCAGTCTTTTATTGATTAGATTGATTAGATATATCCTTTTGGCATGGATACATTATTTGATTGGTCACGTAAATGTCGAACACGTGCTTGTTAAAGAATCCATATTGCCTCTTTATCTCCTTGAAAATAGTGCAGACTCTAAAATACTGTTAGAAAGGTAAATTTAACACTTCCTTATGTCAATCCCGTTCAGTCGGATTTTCTCATAACATCGTGTGATCTACAAAGATAAGTTTTCGAAGTTGTGCGACAAGATGACGTAACATGATTTTTTAGTAAGTAAGTTGCAGCACATTATATACATTCTCAACTCCACGTATTTATTACAGAACAGCAGATACATCATTAAATTCTTTTATTAGTGTTATTATGCATCTCTTGATAAGATCTATATTTTATTTGCATTACCAAACTAAAAATCTTAGTGTTGTCACCGTAAGTTTAAAGGTCACAGTTGGTTGCTTATACATCATTTGTGTTTTAAGCACATAGACGTTCTTTGTTATCACCGAATATACGGAATACGTAACATGTAAATTAATTTAGTGATATTCGATGATCCAGTCGCATTATTTATTTAGTGCGTTGATCTGATAGGTGTACTATCACTCTTTTTCAAAGTTAATCACCGTGTATAACGAAAAGCGTTGTATAAAGTGTCTGGCTTTTTCTCTTTCTCTTAATGGTGAATGGTTGCGTGTTTTTAAAGTATGTTGATATAGAAAGTTTTATGGGAAATACGTTAGCTTTAAATAGAATGATAACAACTTGGACAGTCTATTAACTAGCAATGCGATTATAAAGTTCAATATATCAAAGATTTTGTTTTCAAAAAATGAAAAAGCTACTAGTCTTGACCAGAAATGTAACATACATATATCTGGATTTAAGGCGAATGTAAAGGTGCTGCCTGCATATTAGCTCCAGGTGCAATCAGATGGAATTGAACATGATTGATAGGCAGCACACGTCCTTAATATAAATGACATGCTTGAGCACCCGTGGTTCAACATCCACCAAAAATACTCTTTCTCGGGTAATACAGTATATTAATATTCGTCTCGTATATATCAAGGAAACATGTGCTCGTTTAGTTTATTTATCTCCGTCTGCGCCAGCGGCGACCACGCGGGCTACGACATTTTCATTAGCCATAGGTCGGAACTGGTGTAGCTTAAATTTTCATCGAATCAAAGCCTTCAATCGAACAATCTGGGCTAATTCTGCGAAACAAAAATAAGCCTTTGCTCTATGTAGGCGTAATAATTTGCAGAAAATTTATACATCTTGTTCGGCGGAAATTTCTTGGGACCACCACCTCTATTCTTACAAATGGAGAACTCGTATGATTGACCAAGACGTTTCTAACGAAAACACTGCTTTGGATGCATTTGCAACTTCCGAATCAATCATTGTTGTGTAAACAGCCGAGGTGTCCGCATTGCAGCTAATAGCAGCTGTCGACATGCATTAGATGTATGATCCGTAGGGTTGACCGAGAAATTGCGTTGTTTAGTACTTAAACGTTGCCACAGTACACCTTGCAAGAGTGTGATTCAAACAAAGCGGATCACTTTATATGCTTTATTTAAAGATCCATTTTTATTGTTTTATCTATGTCACAATTCAATAGAATACGTAAATAGTCCATTATAATACGATTGATGAACACAAATCCACTTATTTTTCAAAAGTTATATTTACTATTTACTTATAAATCGAATATACTGTAATTACGTTCTAGAGCGCTAGAAGGTTAATAGGTCATTATTCTTAAAACGCGATAATATATTGCAGTATTTCTGATACACGACATATTCTTACGAATATCAACTGAGAAATTGTGCTTATTTATGAGACGTCATAAAAGATAGTTTCATCTATTACGGACTGATTACATGCAATAAGTTACTACTAGTTGCTGAAACAAATCTCTGGATCGATTGGACTGACATTACAAGTATGTTTATATTTTTGCCACAAGTGTGTTTTTGCCACTGAATAAAAAGTACCCTCCAATAAAAGAGAAAAAGAAGTTCAAATGCAGAATATTGTTCTTAATAAAATAAGGGTGTTATTACTAAAATTATTTTATAATTTATTTGTAGATTTTTAAATGAAGGTTTTGTTAATGTGATTACAAAAAGAAGCCACCTGCCTTTATATAGTGTTGAGTGTTGTAATTCATATTTTCATTTTAATATACTTATTCAAAGAAATACAGAATTAGAAACTACGAAGTAGTCAAGAGTATATATTAACAGAGCTGTTTAATTTTTCCATCAATATAATACCTGAGAAATTACTTGCATTAAAAGCTGCTTTATAAATATGGCAATGCAAAAGCAATCATATTCATTGTCACGGCAGATTTAAGAACTGTTAACGTGCATCAGAGATGCACAGTAACTTGCTGGGCTGTTTGCGCAAAACCATTTAAAATAACAACAGCCAACGCCACTGGGTCTGGGAATCAAATTCGACACTCATGTGTCCAGCATGGTACTTCCTGCCCTACATTGTCTCCGAAGAATTTGATAAAACTGGATACTTGCAAAGCATATCGATGTTATATTGGTTTCAAAATTTTCGTTCCTTTTGCGGGGCTTACTGGCAATACGGTACATTTTAAACATTGACTGCAAATCAGATGCCCCTAGCAATGTGATTGGTTCTCTTACAGTATTATGAAAGATGTTTAGTTTTCCTTTTCTGTGATGATTGAATTTACAAAAATAAATATATAGCTTGAACTACTATACTTTTTAAATTATTCGTATTCCTTAATCCAGAAATAGGGTCATCAAACACGGGCGATATTATTTATATCATTAAAGGGGACACAAGTTGTTAAAAACTTTCAATGTGTTAATTACAATAAATCGTGAATATCATGTTCTTGTTCTGTGTGTTTTAATGTTACAACGGAAATTATTATGTTATTTGATACGTCAAGTTTCAAGTTTATCGATTTTATTGTTAGGTCCAGGATGTGCAATGATAGTGGACATGACGTTTTGTACATATTAACCTTGTCAAAAGCATCCATTTAAAGTATTACACCACTTTCCGCTACCTTTCTGCTCTTCAAGTCATCTTCGCAATAATTGGGGTATAAAAACAAGTGTGAATCGAACCCGCACACATTTCTGTATTTAAAATGTTCACGAAATCAATAACAGAAAAACTTGTTTCAGCAACCGATTCAATGTAGGCATGGTGTAAGGTACCATAACTAGTTACGACATTTTATGACACATTTACAACGAAGCAAAGTCTAAAAGACAAAATGACACAGACAAATGTAGAGAAGGCCATTATCAAATTTTAGTGTTTCTGGGTTCTCTTTCCTTCATATCAAGTATTGTAATGATGGTGGGGGTGGGATAGGGGATGGGGTTGGTGGTGAAGTGTTGGTTAAACTTTGTTGTATTCGGCTGACATTGCAGACGTGTTGTTGCTTACCTGCCTGACGATTTAATAGCATGTTGTCCACTGTGTTTATCTGAGGTAAGCTCGCAGTGGTGGTTGAAGCAATCCCAGTTGCTCAGGCTCTCAAAATCTGGGTTCTGTAGCAAATTGGGCCCAGCAGCTGCAGCTACTACCAGTGCAACAATGATGACGTTAAGCTGAATCATCCTACTGCCTGGTTTGGCACACTTAAACCGTAGTTTCTGACCTGAGAGTGTCAAGTGAGTTCATAGGTTTGCGCTTATCTAATGGTACATGTCTTCCTTACAGTAGGCCATTCATATTCCAAAGATAGATCGCGGCCTATGCGTTAAATTTGCTCAGATTCTAATCCAATACAATATTTAACCCTAGACATGCCTTCAAAGGTATCTTCATTCTTTTAATAAGAAACTCAGCTGAAAGATAGATGGGGGTGAGAAATATGAATATGACATTATAATACTGAATACAACTATATAGATGTCAAATATATCCTTAGTACATATCTTTAGTTTTTCTATGACCTTCTGTTTCTTTTGGTGTAGTTTACGAGTGCACTTGATGAACCAGATTGCTTAGATATTGATATTTGATTCTGCATGTAACCTCCTTTTAAGTTTTGAGCCTCATTTTTTCCTCTTTATAGGCAAAGAGTATTTGATGTGAACACAACAACAACAATAATAATACTAATAACAAGATTAACGTGGTTCCGTGATCAAAAAAAGCAAAGTGATTTACGTGTGGGACTACATTACTAATCTGTTCATTGTCAATTAACAAGCGCCGTAATGGTCTACTTGTGTTCTTCATAAGTAGATTATCACATATGTGAAATTAAACTTTTAGTAAAAGTTTAAGGTTTGAGGACTCGAGACAGGCCATTATTATAATAAGGGTGGACAGCGGCTGTAACAAAAAAATGGCTCCTTGACACGTTTCTAAGTTAATCTGCATTATTTTGGCCATTACGAATATCAGCTACGTGTGTCGTCTTAATATATCGATTATTTGATTGATGTTTAACGGAATAGCAACACATATTACCTTGGCAATTATAGTAAAATGTCTTTGCCAGAGACACAATGGCGACCTCCCCAGCCTGGTAAAGACAGCAGTCCAGCCCGCTCAGACCATTTTGGTAAGATGAAAACCAAAGAGGGTAAGTTTTCGTATTATCCTAAGTTTTGGACTGGCAGTGGTTGCCACTGCTTCGCTCAGCTTGCTGCAGAATTCCGATTTCGAGAGCCTTATCAACTAGGATGACTAATGTGTGCCTCCGATTGAAAGAACTCGACTGTATTGCATCATGTCTTCAATAAGACAAACGGCCATAACATTGCTTATGGAAACCCAGTGGAACCATGGATCAGTCAAGGATTCACGAGAATACTTGCGACCCGAAACAACGATTTAAAAATACACAATGTACCACCACAAGAAAAGTAAGAAACATTTCATATACCATTTGCTTTGTGGATTTGATAAGAATGATCTATGATCTTCCAAATTTGCAGAGGTAACTAATACTAATTTCTAAATAAGCATTCAGCTGTTGTTTTATGGACAACAAGTGACACAGATTTTTACCATACTTTCTATGTTATAACCATTACATTGGAATAATATGCTTTCAACTAAGAACAGCGCAAGACAATCCACACCAAGATTTCGGAATATGCCTTGACACCAAGTTATGTAAAAATATATATTTATCAAAATATATAAATACTCCAACTAAAACTTCAGAGCCAGCATGCTTGACAAATAGCGACATATTCTATTGTTTACAAAGTCATTATTTTTCTTTCCGTTATACAATTTGCCATTCATATAGTAATTATGTTCAGCAATAGAATACCACCTAGTTGTGTTTTAAAAAATATACACCCTCCCTCTAAAATAAATTTCCCTTAAAGGTGCCACTGAAATGTTTGAGATGACAGCAGGACACGCTGTCCTAATGCAGAACTGAGGCAGGTCAAACGTTTCAACTCTTGGCCTTCCCGGTTGGGTCTATTCTGACTGTTCGCGTTATCTTGCAGCTCAAGATAGCCGATAATGTAGGTAACTTTGCCCTTTGTTTGAGTGTTACATCTGCAGTGCTACCACCGGGCTATTCTAGTGATAAAACTAACTACTCAAGATGGCTAATAATAACTACCGGTAGATGCAAGAAAACATCAAGACACGTGTCTCGATGTATTTGATGAGCTTACATAACGAAACCATAAGCACATTCAAAAGCTCATTCAGCCATTTTTAAATAGATATTGCATTATATCCGTCAATTAAGCCTGACTCTAAGACGAAAGGTGGAGTTGAATGAGTGTCTTCAGAAAAATCAGAACCACAAGATAGATGTTTCATCACAAGGCCCTGTGAGAAAGGCGACCACAACTGCTCTGAGAATACTATGTAGAGTAGAAGAAATTGTTTCTTTGAACTATCACAAATAAAATGATTAGTGTGAATTTTCTAAAGACGAGGAAAACAATCATGCACATGGTGGAAGTAGGCATAATCACATATCCTTTTCAACCATAGTGACCATGATGGAGCAAACTTGTTACCCGTGATACATATTGCATCAGTGCTAGTAATGCCTAACCACATATTATGAAGACGTTTAAGGTCTTACAAGATAGAAAAAATGTATGCCTGGAAGATGTATTCATCATTGATTGAAATCCAAACACGTAATCTATCGGTAGATATTTCGGACCTGAAAATCTTTTTCTTACATATCCCGAACAAAAGAACGCAAAGCGCATGAATGACAAACACGGTGCTTTCTTCCTACAGTGACTTCTCTGATGGACTTGAAGTCATTGCAAAAAGTAGAAATGTCAATATCAAATTAATTATTAATATGAATTATCTTTCAGAGCCCTAATGTCTAGCTCATTCGGACGGAAATGTTAGAAAGACACAAGTAAGTTCATTATGTGGGATAGAGATATTGTCAGTTTTGTCCTCAACTCAGGAGTACATGTCACATCATCGCCGTTGATGGTGTGACGAGAGTCCAATAAGGCATTGTGTCTGAATTTGAAGTGAAAATAATGAACTAATTTCATCCAGTTGCATCACATTTTTTCAAAAACAGTTAAACAAGGATTGATTTAGTATTTGACAGATACGAATCTTGTTCTATAAATGAGTCTAGCAGTGTAGAAAGGAACTTCGACTGCCTTTGAAGTCAGAATCCAAAGCACAGATATGCTTTTGCAACATCAGTGAAATACATATAAAATATACATTTAATTCCTACAAAATAACACCTAGGGCATTTTCTTTGCAAACGAAATAGTAAGAATACGCAAATGCCATTTGCAGCCAGGTCAGCAGTTTATTCCTGGTCGGGTGATTTCAGTGTGACGAAAGATGTATCCTTTCCACTCAAGGAGGCAGTAAGAACAATGCGTCCGTCGAATCAGACCAAGATAAGTATAACACAATGATGCTGCTTTACGCTAAATATGCTAAATATGCATACAAAACTTCCATACGCATCAACGAGGCAGACACGGATCTTTCCATATTATGCGTGCAATTTGTTACGAATTTGCGATATGATGAGCTATGGTTATCTACCATTCGTACATTTCTGTGAGTTACCACTAAGTGTTTTGCATTTGCATCGAATAATAATAAAGAAAGATCAGTTATTTGAGCATTACATAACGGCATACTCTACAGTTTCCAAGAATGCCGAGAATGCTGAATGGACACTTGAAATAGCACGCTATTTAATATTTCGAAACAAATGAAACAAAAAATAAATAATAGCTCCCTAACATCAAATATCTTAAGACATGAAATACAAGAGGTTAATTTTCAATTATTAGTTTGGAAGAAGCGTTTGTGCCTAAGAAAACCTTTAAGGCCCAAAATGTCACAGATGACGTGGATTGGATGGTGCACTTACACGTGTGTTGCTGAGGTAAGATTCTGCTTCTTTAAGACCAGTCGAACTCGTTGTATGTAGTTGTGATAGGTCCAGTATGGAACGATGTCATTTTCTACGTTTGTGTTGAAATGCACTGTGAAAGAAAAACATTTTATTATATTGATTTTTCTCTCTCAAAATGCCAAAAAACACTACTGTTTCACTCTAAAACCGATGTTGTTTAGCCTACCAGATAAATGGGTGTGCTATGTGACGAAGATATACGGGCCCCTGATCATGCTCTAGTACATTTAGCAAGGAGGATAAAGACAAGATGTAGTTGCCTGATGCACAACATAATTTTATCATGAGGCGTGCGTATCAGTGTTGTGCTAGACTAATATAGTGTACCAATTCGTCCACAATGGCCACATAGTTATGATTATTAGACTTATGCAATAAACTGAGAACGAACAGTGCAAAACTCGAATCTAATTAGCATGGGCGCTTTCGACTCTTAATGAGTCTTTTTCTATTGGCAAATGCAAAACATAGACAAGACAAACAAACAAAACACAAAACCGTTGTATTTGCACTATTCCTGGTCAGTTTATAGTAATTATCTTAATCAATATCTGACACACGTGAACTTTTTCTGGATCCAGTGCACTTGAAATGACTATTATTCGCCGTAAGATTTGTATTATATATATATATATATATATATATATATATATATATATATATATATATATATATATATATATAAAGAACACAAATCATACGGCGAATAAAAATTTCGTATGAAACTTTTAACTGAAATAGGCTCTGACAGATTTAGATTTTTTAAAAAATGTATGCCATTTTAAAAAAATGGCTACTCAAGGTGATTCAAACAGACTACTAATTTTAATATCTGTCTATGTTGTCCATTTATTTTCCGTGGCAGGTCTCACCATAGAACATATGATACAATTGAAAACAGCACCACATAAATCTCTTGACAAAGAAACATCTCTGGTGCAACGCTTAGCGTGCTTGAGTCGTCCACAGTGTGTTGCATGCTTGATTCCTCCACATATTTTGAATGAGTACTCTGTATTTCCAGAGAAAAAGCACTTGAATTAATTGATCAGCAAATGATGCCATATTTAAGAGATTGTTTTTCCCCTGATATTTATTGACAAGTCGAATATGACACACAGATGAGATACATTAAATATTGTCACATTAATGCAACCACGTTTTGCAAAGACAAGCAATGTTGGCAATTCTAAACAGCTATTTTGTGTTACATTTACAAGATAGATAAAAACAGAGGAAAGAACGAAACATAGGAAAGAGAAGGATACATGATTTATATGCAGGGTTCTTAAGAATGTACTGACAAATATCTATAACCTTATGTCCTATCAAAACTCCATACATTTTGTATTTAATATGCCAGAATCAATTTCAACCTTACTTTTGTCATATATTAGAAGAATCAGCTACACTAAAGCAGACATTCTGTTTTGAGGATGAGGAAATGCCTAAAACGAACTTATGTCGGTACAAAATTCATTGCTGGTCCTAATTGAATGGATAGTGAGAATCAGTCAATTAAGTTTATTATGAAGTCGAATACTATTTTTGTTCAATATGGACCACAAAGGACGATAACTGAACACACACACATACATACATACATACATACATACATACATACATATATATATATATATATATATATATATATATATATATATATATATATATATATATATATATATATATATATATATATATAAGAGAAAGAGAGAAAGAGTGAGAGAGAGTAACTACAAAGCAGTTGTGTTTCATCGTTTTGAGATAATTAGTCAAACTCTTCTTCAGTTACAGAAAAAATAAATAATTAAAATAATTCCCAGGAAACAAGCATTTACTTCCACTTGCTACAAAACCGAAGAGGATCAACGTGTATACTTTCTGTTGGGTCACAATAACAACAGTTTCGAAATGATAATTAATGGCAATGAAACTCGTTTTTTCCACGCATTGAGAGAAACGAATTGCTCAGATCCAATATAAGGCTAAAGCCAAATGGCGGAAACCAATCGAAACAAGCTCCGCTATCTAATCTTGTACGATATTAGTCATAACTACTTATATTCTATTAGCCTGGTTGGTTCCATTAGTGGCCACTTGAGCGCGTTCCCCAGCACCTCCCAGTTAAAATGTTTGTAGATACAACCTCTATATCGGGAGTCTCCCGCCAACATGACAGTTCCAACCGCCGTGCCGAACAGGAGAGCGCACTTCATTTAAATGACTTGAAAGGGGAAAAAGACTATTTCGAAAAAATGATGTACATAGTCACCTTGCTTTCACCAAGAATATTTTATTCTGCACTGCGGTATTTCAGGCGTAGCAGCTGGCCAAGCACCCTCCGCAACTACGGTGTGTGTGTTGTGGTGGCAGTCATTTGTAGGGGCGCAACATTCTCATCAAATAACTTTCTGTATTGCAAGAGGGATGAATAATTAAATTAAGTCACTGCTGACGTATATCAATTGACAATGCCAATTCCACTTACAAAAAGTAAAAACCTATGCATTGTATAGTAATATGCATACTAGTTTTTGCAAACTAGGTTGTTGAAAGATTGAATGAGTTGGAGGGAAGGTATTATATCATATTGATATTCTCTACTCTCAACTATCGCAATCAATAATTTGACATTATGCCACAATTTCATGTATACCAACACTAAATCACCCAATCAATTATTTGTGAATTTGGATTCATAAGGTTCTATTTACAGTGTTAATCTCTTTGAATGTCTTATACATTAACAATAAAGACTGCCATGAATGGTTCAGTCTTACTGGTCTCTTTGGTTTCGTCAAAAAATATTATCTTTGATTCCATCATTTTAGAAAACAAATGAAGTTCGTCGGTAAAATAATTACTGTTGCACGAAATTTCTCTTAAACTGTATTATCTCATATATAAAATTATTTACCATTGCCATCAACGTATTCCTGTCAATAAATACACCATGCAGTAAGTTGATATAGACTGTTCATATCAGACCTGCAATCTTCTCAAATACGACGCAATTAAATATGGAATCTTGTTTTTCCGAAATCTCTACAAGTGTTTATATTTGTCTAATGCAGTATTTTGCAGTATTGGTCACATTTGTCGATCTTTTCCTTGTGAAACAAGAAGAATGAATAATTTCAAAGTACATACTTCAATTTGGACCTGTGAGGGGTCGATACTAGCATCAGCGGATATCCTACTTGTTATGCATATTTGATTTAATGTATATTTTATTCACCTTAATTGTTTGTTTGTTAGTTTTAAACGTTTTTATTCAATTATATGCAATTGTAATGTAATTTTATTTACTGGATTTGACATTTTCTAGAAATTCATTTTTCAGAAATTTAGTTAAGTTTGTAAACACTAATAATATAAACTTTGCATCTAATGCTGACATAATTCATGACCTTGATTCAGAAATCAGTGAGTTGAAGTTAACAACATTTTAAAAAAATTTAAAATTCTTTCCAAGAGCAAACATCTTTGGTTTTAGTCGAGGCCATACTAGGAGTACGTAATCTTATGCATGTAAAAATCTTGTATATTGTTCTAGAAGCATGATCATGTGACCCTCTTACGGGAATCTGTTTTGAGTCTTAAATTAGTGTATAACCTTTTTCTATAGAGAATTTAGTCAGTTGGGATATAAACCTTTGCCACTTAAAGGTGTTTTATTGTGACCATTTTGAGTCGATTATATTTTATATAATTAAGAATTCTTTTCCCTGGAAATATTTAAGTACTCATACATAATTCTTGGACAAAGGCATTTATTGAAATTTTATTCAGAATTCGAAACTGGAATATTATTTTATGTGGTTCAACAAGGAACTTTTGACACATCAGGACAACAAAAACTATTGCATATGTCATCGTCCTCCATCTTGGATTTTTTAATATCTGGACTCCAACTGAGATTCATTTAGGACTTTTTCTTTCTAGGACTTCTATTTTCTTTTTCGTGGATTAGTTTTGGATTTGATTCGTAAAACCTTAAGTTCTTTTTCTCTTGCTTAGCTTGATTTCGTTTTGTTGTTAAATTTTACAAAGCTTGTTGTCTTCACTCTTGTTACTTTTTTTAAGAGGCTAAAAAATAACATGTTACAATGTGATGAATAATTTGATACGATCATCGTAAATTATAAAATGGTTTTGAAATCTTGGAAAGTTTATATCACTGTTTTGGAGGTTCTAAAGATTGCTAAGTTCTGGAATATTTAATTTTTTGTTAAGATTAATTGGCTGATATTTTCTGCTAGACTCAACTGAATATCTATACTCATATCACGGTCAGTAAATTGAAAAACATTGGAAAAAGTGGCATGTCAGAAAGTATGCATAAGATAAAGATGAATGAATATTTAAAATTCATTAAATTTTCACAGATTTAAGATCATAGATTCCTTTTATCAGATAAATAATGATCCATGTTGGTGGGTTAGTTGAGTTTTATAATCATGGACATTAATAGCTTTGTTCAGTAATGGCGTTCATGGTTTTCAGAGGTGTGTTGTACCTGGACTCAATTTATTACTTCTGGATCAGTAGACATGAATGTAGTCCCTACCTATCTCATGAGTTTATATTCGTCTCGTTTTGGTTGTGGATTGATCTTTGGCTTAGATTTAGAAATGTTTCCTATTACTTTAACGGAAAGTGTTTATTTGTTAGATATGACGATTATACCATGATTCTTTGTGAACATTTTGGCTGCAGTTCAAAATGAATAATAAGTTATTACCGTTGTACCGGAAGTGAAGTCTATGACCCATGTCATGTTGCTTTGTTTCCATTTCAGCCTCTCGAAAAAGTCCGAATAACCCATGTTAATAACTTAATTGCACGTTGGTCTAGGAAAATAACTTTAATTAACAAATGAGTCATTTTGATTTTTGATACAATGGAAAATTTTGTAATGAAAAGCAGATATAGAAATTACAGACCTGAAAACGCATGCACTTCTTGCATAGTACAAATGTGAACACTCTTTATTCTTACATTTTGTGACATTTATGTAAGTTTTCCTAACTTAAAAGTCAGAATGGGACCTTTACGTATAACAGATAAAGGTATCATTCTAGATGAGATTGTGCTTGCAAGTCTTTGCATTATGGGTCAAAGCTGTGATGTTTTTGGTCGTATGATGGTGTGATGTATTAATAACACATACATGTTTATATATTTTACAGAAATTATTTATAAACGTTTTTCCACGGTACCTAATGACAGTTTATAAACATTGATGCATGGTACTTAGAATTTATAAACATAGTTACATGATACTTCATGAGAGCATGATGACGAAGACGTTATAGCACAGTCTACTCAATCTAGTATCTAAGACATATTAAACTGTCTGAAAATAAGAATGAAACAAATATATGTCCATTGGATACAATATACTTTTCCATTTCTCTGTTTACTTGGATATATAAAACGAGGAAAAGGAAATATTGCCCTTATTAACTTGGATATATAAACGACGAAAAGGAAGTAAGTGTCACATTGAATGTATTACGTTTTGTTCTTTATTTTACGGGATATTACTTGAACGATTGTACCATAAGTTGATATCATGAACTAATACTCTATGCTGCTTAATAATTGTTACCGGACACTGATAACAATACACAAAAATTGTATAACTGTTCTAGATAAATACATGCTGCATCTATCACATGATAAACCGTTCATCCTTGTTTATAACTATGTGATTCGAATTCAATTTATCGCAGCATTTAGTTGAGCATGTAGAATCAAAATGTATGTACAGCTGATCTGTCAGGCACATACAACACTGTATGTACTTTAAATTTCAACAATAGTTTATCCATATTGAATTAGCTTACATATGGCAATATATTTTACTTAAGTACTTTGCCACTGTTCCTTCATGTATACTTTTGTGTAGTAATTGTTCTGTAAACGATGTTACAGATAGTCCCTGTTCTAACCTTATGACAGCCAGTGTTGTATTCATTATGAGCAATTAAGAATATAAATGGTTAAGACACTCTAGCAAGCATCTTCTACGAACCTCGTACAATTAAAAGATGAAAAAGCCTTTTCCGTGCTTGCACATCGAATGTCGCTTTGGCAGAATCACTATATCTAGCGTGTTTCGACTTTACACAAAAGATACCAATCTATGAGGAAGGAACTGCTATAATTTTTCAAGTATTTACCTATTTACGATAACGCAGAAGAATTGGATTAGCGTAGATGATCACCATTACGTCAAAAGACATCGCTTAGAAGTTTGTAATAAAGATCAGCATCACTCTTCAATGAGGCGGAAATTCTTTGAATTTGCATTTTACTGTTACTTTGATGACTATTGACTTTGCAAAGCTTGTATATATATGCGATAGAACATGACAAATGGTTCCATAGCTATGAGTAATTTGAGTGTGGTGTTATCTATCCTAACTGTATTAGTTTCTGACTCAATAAAACTAGAAAAAAGCCATTCTCACTTTTGTTTCTGAATGAGTATTTTTCTGTAGAGTTTAATTGCATTGACTGCTTCACTGCACCTGGACCAGAAACGAAATGTTGCACAGACTCAAGCCATTTTTTATCTTAAATAACCATCATTGACCAAGTTTGCTGTCTAAATGTTGGCAGTTTTAAAACTACCATTTTAATGAAAATTTCATTTATAAAGTTTAAACATTTAAAAAATAAATCTTTTATTATATATTATATTTCTATTCCTATCAAATACACGTGCTTCTTCATTTCAAATAGATGTTCAGATACAGAAATAAGTTTTGCTGCTTTGTAAAATATCTTTATTATAGAGGGTATGGCAAATTAAATGTTGGGCCTTAAGAGCATGCGCTACAAATATTGCATCTTGCTGAGAAAACATACCACAAAATATGTATAATTGTCAGACTCTTTATTCGCCATGAAAATCAATCACGTTTGCTGACTGTATTTGTAATATACGAGTTTGACAACAAACTGGCCCCAAAATGATTAACCGATAGGATTACGCCCGCATTTGTTGCTTCCGGGTCAGTATTAACAAATGTATTCGATGCATATTTTTGAGGGTTTTTTTCCACTCTTATTTATGGTGTTGTTACTTTGATTATATTTAAGCATTATTTAGTTTTGATTTAAAAATATTGTTTACTCTTTATAATGTGAAAGATACGACCTGACTATGTGCCTTTATTTTATCTCCAGTGTAAAGTAAGTAATCAGGCATTGATTATGTCCAAAAATCAAATATGTGACCAGTCTCCCGTTGTTTGGATTACAGTTCAACCTTTAGAGTAAATGACGGATAATAATCTATGGCAAGAACTTCACAGTGGGAGCTACGTGAGTATTCTTTTGATTTACATATGATTTATTTGGATTTAGACTCACTGGAAATTTCGGAGCTGAAAGCCAAATATGGAACATATGTAAGAGCAAAACTGAGTCTACTTGCTATTGACTCTATACTTATTTCACAAGAATGTTATTGCGCGTTTTAAAATTGTACATTTTCATAGCTTAAAAACGGACATGGATCTCAACAATGCCAGTGTACTCTACTGTATACTTATTTGCTGTAATGATCAAGTTATATTTAACTACTAGGTAAGGTTGTTGTTTACAAAAGCGAACATTAATAATGTATGACCAAATTTGTATAATAATACAAAAGAGATAACACCTAAGAATGAGAAGCTTTCTATAAATGTTTTTACCGATTGATGTTGCTTGACATCATGGAGATATGATGCATTTGTGTCTCGTGCAAGTTATCTGCTTGTGTGATGTTTACGAGTTGAAAGAAAGATTCTTTGATTTTGTGACGTAATTAAAATACAGATCTTTTTCACTGTGAATATGAATCATGACGGAGAATATAATATATGATAAACGTTACGAACATATATGTTTTCTTCGGTATGTTCTGTAACCAGGCATGCGCAAGACACCTGAATACAATGGTGTAGACTATAAGAACGATGCCACTATTTTTTAAGTTTTGGGAATACATATGTAGGATGTTTCATAAGACGATCACTTTGATTTGATGTTGGCTTCACCCCAGAAATGAGAATTCGAATATGCAACTATATTTCAACATCATGACGTTACACAAGTTACACAGTGAATGTATTTGAATACTTTCATTGCACAAGAAATTATTTAGATTAGATTCGGAAGCAATTAAAATGTATTTAAAGTAACTTAAAGACATTGAAATACACTTTCAAACCAACTTCTTCCAATCACTATACCAAGTGATCTTTCAAACGGAGACGCTTGTTTATGTATATGAGGTGACATTTGATTGGTCACGTGTTAGCTGTGCACAACAGACAAGGACCCTCATCGCAGAATTCGACCTACATATCTGTATATTTACTGATCGCACACGATCAAGGTTCTCTAATATATTTCTAATTAATTAATCGAGATGAGCAAAATATCCAAGTCCTTTGGTGGAAGAAAGACAAACTTCTGTTAATGCAAGATATTCATTTTCGCAGCATTTTTTAAATCTTATCTCAAAGACAATATGCCAACCATATGAAAGGATATACGTATGTATGCCATAGTTATTAAATGTAAATGTAAGGTTATTTACCAATATAAGTATACCGGATTTGTTATTGGACAAATAAATTAAAAATCTAAATACTATTGGATGTTGTAAATGTAATATATATATATATATATATATATATATATATATATATATATATATATATATATATATATATATATATATATATAAATAAAACCCCAAACCCCGCAAAGTAGTCTAAAATTGGCTATGACAATATCAGCTAGAAACAATATTTCATTCACATTCTAATCATGCTTCAAGTCACAGGGATAAGAAGCAATATTTATAAAAATTCTAGAAGTGAATATACCACGATGGATATTGCAAATGCACACAAATAACCAAACAGAAATGTAAAATTAAATATCACAGTTGTTTTAAAGGTGACTTGCTCCACTAGAATTTGAACTGACATGTTAAATTTTTATAACACAATTTTTTGCGAAACCTTTCGCAAATAGGAATGAACAAACATATTTCATGATATTTTTTGGTACATACACGTATTATTTGAGGATTAGCCACGCAGGTTTAATAAAAGTTTATTGTCACTATCTGAATTCTACAGTCCCTTGAGCAGCTCATATCACAAATACAATACGAACTATGGTGGTGAACAAGTGATAAATTTACAGTTAATATTACGAGAGAAATAGTAAAGTACTATCGAGCAAATGAAAAACCAGAGCTTATCATTGATTCCGTACACACTCACACACACCCAAAACATATGATTACAAAACATTCGAGTTAAGTTTGTCACACAATGGAAGAACACGACTAACAGTGTATCTTTCTTTTATCAAATTAATATCACATAGGCAAAGTTGACTCTAGTAGATGCAATCACCGCTTTAAATGTGTGTACAGACAGAAACATTTTGCGTGTACTGATTAGAAGTTTCTCAGATTTGAAGCTGTGCAATACACGAGGACAACAATAATACTGAGTGACGTCATGGAAATGTTTTCCATAAGTAAGTGCTTTAGTACTGCATGGAACATTGATTTCTTCGATGAATATTGAAAATATATTTTAAAGTCACGAATCTGCATCAGGATGATTTTTTTTATCTGCCTTCTTTCATTTTTTTGTTCCGAATGTTGTATTCTGTCCTGATGTACACTACCGGAAACGAAGAGTTTTCAATTGGGCTACAGTGCTTTACCATCAGAGTTCACTTCGTAGAGTGGGTCGTCAGCCCTAGCTCTCGGTTAACTTATAACCAAGAGCATCGCAGAAATTTGTTTTTAAATTAAAGATAAAAGGAGACTTTTGTTGAAAATCCAATAATACCTTTGTTTTTATTACAGTTACAATCATTCTTAGTTCAATTTAAAATATTTTTCTGAAGTAGTTGCATTCTTCAACCTTTAAACACAGCTAAAAACGATTCAAATAAAACTGCCAATATGTATACATGCATATCATATAAAAGGCCACAACATGTTTAACAATACCTGAAAATATGAACCTACATAACTTGTGATGACCGTATAGAGAACGAAAAACCCATCTACAGCTTAACCAAATATGTTATCTATTTTGGTTTCAAATAAAACGATCCGAAAAATCTAAAAACAAATAGGATACTGTGCTACTATAGACATAAAAAAACGTTTATTGCTACACTTAATCAGTATATTGAAATATTTGGTAGCAGGCTTGATACTAAGCACGTCAACATTATATATCATACCTGAGATGCATCGTCTGCTTTTTTGACTGTTTATGACGTTGTCGGATTCCGACTTCCAGCTGGAGTTCTTGAACAATTCCGTCAGGGAGGCAGAATCTATCAGAAAATCTATAATAGGATCCAACCCATCCACGAAAATTCCGCTGGTTTTAATGGCTTAACAAGTATATTGAACATTTTAGTTACACAAACACATTGATGAAATACATGTCACATTCTGAACAGTAATAAAAGTCGAGCCTCTACTACTACGAATATCGATATCGCATTACAGTTTTAATAAACATATAAAGTAGCAAATGAATATTTATTTGTAATGAAACCTTATACGATCTTTACAGTTTTGAGAGATCTCGTATTCTTAAATGCATCAGTGCGTCAAACAAACAGAGGCCATTATTTATAACACGAATAGTGGACACAATATGTTTAAAATTCCAGTGTTAATTGAAACATATTGTAAATATTGTTGTTCTCGTCCTGTGTGTTTTAAGGTCACAACAGTAGTTAGTATGTTAATTATTTAGTCCAAGTGGACTGATGAGTTTGTAAGGTTCAGGATGTGCAATGATAGTCGGCATGACGTTTTGTACATAACCTGGTCAAAATTATCTTATGGAACCATGACACTACTCTCCTCTACCTCATTTACTGTCGTGTTGATCTTTGCCATAGTTGGGTATACAATGATTTCTCGATCAATAGTTTGCCTTGGTTGCATAAAATTAATTTTACCGAAAGAGGGATCTTTACACGAGAAAGTATGTAATATGTATTCATTTATATAGTTATGGATTGAAAGGGTAATTTTTAAACACATTTATAGTTTAACATTGCCTAGTTTAAAGATAGTAGGTTTGAACTTTGGGATGAGGTAATTTCGTATTAGTAAAATTGTCCTTTCGGCTTTATGACAAATGACATCTATAGAAGGAATCTCGTGGACGAATACTCGGATTTGATTTCAGGTCATGGCTTTCCCTTTAGAAAAACCTGGTGATTTAATTTCTGATTGGTTATCCGCTATAGGACCAGACTTTGTTGTCATGTTGCAATGGTCGCAAGATAATCATTGGACTATCATTCTGAAAGTGCTGTTGTAGTTGTTGTTGCTGTAGGGTTTAAAGCCATTTTTCATCACATAATAGGCTATACATGGCGGCCATTATAAATGGTGGAGGAAGAACCCGGGAAAACCTCGGAAAGAACCACCGAATCACGAGGAGCTACTGGCAAGCTTTCTCACATACCCACATTGGCCTAAGCCTAGACTCGAACACACTCAGACAGAGATGAGATGGCAATGATCCGTAACAGTGAGCGCTTTAGATCAATCGGCCACTCCTTAGCGTTAGCCACTAGCGTCTTAGTATTTCTAATATGAAAGACGTTTACATGCGAATTAGATATTCCGATCTTAGACATCAGTCTTAGAAGAATCAGCTTCAGGTGTGTTCAGTTGAGAGGATTTCACTCATTTATTTCAGTTATTCATTGGATTTACAAGGTGCTCATACTCGTCAGTACTAAGTAACTATCCAGAAACTATTGTCAATTCATTTAAATACGTTTTTCGATGATATGATTGCGATACATCAAGACTGTTAATACATCAAACAATTTCAGACTAATCGTAAATCAGGACTATAGATTTGACTTTATATTAGGAATTGGAATACTCATACTTTTGGACTTGTGATATAACTTTTAGGAATATTTATAACTTCATTCACCGTGATGTACTTTTATTTGCTGAATTTAACAAAATGTATTGGTTTACACTCTTTTTTATAAACTTAATTTGAAGCAATAGAGTAGTAATGCTGTAAATCCAATAATGCATTTCGATGTCATTGGTTGATTTATTTAGTGATTTCACCTGTAATTTATGAACCGTTTTAATTGGACTCATAATTGTTTAGATATAACGAAACCGCTTAAGCTTGGGTCTTTAAATTTTGCAATGGTAGTTTCTATGGTAAATTATTGAGAGATTTTACTATCAGCATTATATATTACCATGTCTGATTTCAACATTTTGAGCCTATTCCATGGGTTGTGTTACGCTGGTGTTTTAGAGTACTGGAACACTTCAAGATTATATCGTGCCAGAGTAAATTTCTTCATCAAAGACACATCACATTACTCGTTCCAAGTTTGAATCGAACCTGCACCCTTTCATGAATTTAAAACGTTTCAGCAACCGATTCATAACTAGTTACAACATTTCACAAGAAAGAGTTACAACAAAGCAAAATCGGAACAATAAAATGATGCATTGACATATGTAGAGGTGCGAATAAAGTGTACCCTTTATTCAATTTCAGACTTTACTTTTACACGCTTTTTCGTTCTCGCTCTGCCGGTTCACTTTGCTTCGCGACAAATTTTGTAATGATTTAGTCCTATTTACATGTTTTGTTTTGTTGATAAATTCCAATACCGACTAGCATACTTTTCACTAAATCTTGGTTACAATGGTTGTACTTGGTTTCCATTAGCAAATGTGTAGTTGCTTACCTGCCAGAAGATTTAATAGCGTGTTGTCCACTGTGTTTATCTGAGGAAAGCTCGCAGTTTTGGCTGAAGCACGAACCGATTTTAAGAGCCTTAGCAGCCAGGATATATACGGACAGTAGTGTGTGCCGTCCTTGGAAGGTATGGTGATGTGTATTCCATCAAGTCTTCAATAAGATAAGCAGCCTGACCATTACGTAGTCAGGGCTTCAAGAGAATTATTGCGAGTTTTTGTTACGATTTAAAAGCACGATTTAACACGCAAGAACAGAGAGACAAAGTCCATCATAATTTGCCCAAAAAAGCCACATAACAATAAAATTAATTTATGGGGAAAGCTTAAGGATGGTCGCTTTTGCGAAATCAACGCTTAATTCGCTGTTCGAAATGACGTGATGATTACAGTTAGACAATCACCGAAAATTTGCCTTTTGTTACCAAAGTGCTCGTATCAGAACGAATTTTTTGAGAGATTAAATGTAAAATAACGTGTTTGCAATTTTTGATAGTATATATATATATATATATATATATATATATATATATATATATATATATATATATATAAAGAAAAGAAATAAGCTTATAAATATTAATCGAAATTTGGCCCTGGTATAACGAGCTCTCCTTTACTGATTACTACCATTTCGCCTCTGTTTGTGTGGGTTAGAGTCTCTGGCTGGGCCAATGTATGCATGTGGGAAAGCTTGCATGTAGCTTCCAATGGATCGGTCGTTCTTCCTGGACGCCCTGTATAACCTATCGTGAGCTGACAATGGCGTCAAGCCCAAACAATACCAACAATAATTCCAATACCAGTTCCTTGAAGTAACTACTTAAAACAACAAAAAATATACGAGACATTGAGAGATGAGCATTGATTTACGACCTGACATAAATCGGCGGCACAGGTTTTCTGTTGTGGAAAACCGACGTAATATCAACAACTGTGCAAAAGTGAAAAAGTAACCCACCATTAATAACATATACTTTGTATATCGATACGAGCACTCTGATATCTTCAATTTTTACACATTCAGCTATTCCTTTATGGACAACTAAGCGACACCGATGTTTTTCATACTGTCTATTTAATCAAAGTTATAGGAGAATATTCTTTCAGCGAAGAATAGCGCAAGTCAATGCCCACGAACCTATACGATTTTAAGATGTTTGGACCCGAAACTATGTAACAATATCCGTTTCTGAAAATATTAAATATTCCAACCAACACTTCAGAGCCATCATGCTTGACAACTAATATATACTAATGTTCACAAAATCAGGGATTTATTTTTCTCGTCTTGTTAATTTTTGTTGCTATTTTTATTCTGTGGCTTCACAAACGACATTATCGCTGTGTAGTTTCTGTTCTTATTTATTTCATGACTTGCAAAACTCTCCATGTGTCACCTAAGCTTGACATGACCAGAATTATGCATCGACAGGGCAAGTTAGGCTCTCAAGCCTTGGTTTAAAAGGATTGTTAGACTTGAATGTCAGGCTAGTCTTGAGGCTATAGGATTGTATTTGTGTGCATATAATTGAAAGTAACTGATTCCAGTATTTCAGAGGATACCATATGCAATATTTAGATTCAGTTTTCATCTCTTGTTGTCGGATATTATTCCACATAATTTTGGAGGTTTTTTTTATATTTTGTTTTAGCTTTGAGATAATAATAATAATAATAATAATAATAATAATAATAATAATAGAAATGATACAGCATCAATATAATGAAGAACCAGCAGCAGGAGTAGATGCTAAATTTCTAGACGTTAGCACTTCTTTCATGCTTAACAAGATTTATCATTTGAATATACAATGCCAATTAACCAACATACATCATTACTAACAAGAGTCTAAAAGAAGACATAAAAATCAAATCTACAAGTTTAATATATTTGAGTATTGAAAATTCATTACTGAAATTAGCACCTGACATTAGTACCGAATTAGCAATACATGTTTCATACATATGCAAATCCAGAAAATGTAGCGGTTCATATTGTTTTCTCTACAGAGAAGCTGCATTAAGGATGTGTCTGTACTGATACACCTAGGTTTCATCATGAGAATTCAGAACATTAAAAGTATTTAATTTTGAATATCATGGTGTTTGCATAGGTTTGCTATAGAAGACGAGTTAGTGCCGTGACTTCTATGGAGAACAACATTTCTACAATGGACCGACATATGCATGTACAATTAACTTTGCTATAAATACTACAGTAGTGTTCTGTTTGTAGATAACCAGCAAAATGAGTATGTATTGTATTCCTTCGATTGACTTTCACTGGGATATTAAACACATTTTCATAGTTGGCATATGTTGCCATGAAACGCGTACACTGTGTAGAGTGTGTAGATTTGACTATACTAGTGTGAGGGTCTTGCACATGGCTATGAAATAAAATACATACATTTGATACAATTTCCATTTATAAACTAATTATGGTCAGCAATGTGATATTTCATAGTTGTGTTTTGAAACATTATGGTTCCGATGTGATAACTTAAGCATCTACAACCATGCCTACTGGTAATAACCTCTCAATTATATTTTGTTCCACCAGTATCAATCAGCGCATATTTCTGGAACTTCATAATTTGCATTTTAATTTTTAAATCTAGTGTTTCGAAGAAAGTTTAATTAATTTCTGGCAATTAAAGTCCCGTTTCTGAAGTAATACATACTCATATAGATGGTCATATGGACCTTTTATTGATGTATTGCACAACATGACAAAGCTGATAATATCTTACACTCTTAAACTGATGATAGATCAAATGATAGAAAATGATAGCACAGCAAACAAGGCAAATCTTAATTAGACATATTTATTTTAATATTTTTACCTGATTTTCTGAAATAAAGCTCAACTACTTAAATGTTGCCTGAAATGCACCATTTCAAATATTGTTATGTTTGAACACGAAATATTAAAATTCTCTAATGTAATCTTTGAAAAGTAGATCTATGCGCAGTGTTAACGTTGTATTCTGCTCCTATTCCTGTGTCTGTCGGTTAAATCAGAGTTGGATATTGAAATCACGGTACTAATGATTGGGAAGAATCGGAACCAGTCTGGAAATGAGTGAAGATAAAAAGAGTATATATGGTTTTGGCTAGCCAGCCATGATTGATAATAAAAGTAAAATATTTTGGTGAAAAGGATCTTTCGAGAGTTTATCCTAGTTGTAACTGAAAAGAATATAGAGGCATATTTTGTTGATGGACATTCAGCTTATTTACAGATCTGAGTTTTGACAACTCATTACTGAAAGCAGCATCTGTCTCTTTCGTGCTTAATTAAAAATATATTTTTCAAACACGTGTAGACGCAGAAAATATTGCGGCTCAAATGATTTTCTTTATAGAGAAGGTGTCATCAAGGATATCTCTATACTGATACATATCGGTTTGATCATGAGCATTCAGCTAGTCAAAATTGTTGAATTTTTAATGCTACGGTGTTTACAATGCAAGCTGTGTTAGTACCTAGAGTCCTTTAACTCTATAATGAAATAAGTACTGAAGCAGCTTTCAATTGCTTTATACTTTTGATTAAGAATGTCTCCAGGCATTTCAACCGGTTTTAGTGATTTGCAGCAAGATTTTGTCAGTAGAATATAATACTAAATCTTGAAGCGATACTAAGAAAAATAAGTACTTAGATACAGTTTTCTTAATATCTGGTACAAACCTTTTATTTCACTTAACAATTTTGTACAACCACATCATGGTAAGATGTTCATCAAAATCATCACTATTTAAAGCAACGATAAATATTCTGTCCTAGCATCAGTAACAGTAGTAGACGCTCTAGTTGGCTGTTGAAAATAAGGTTTCTCTGTTCATCTTTTTACTTATGTCAAGACAAATCTTTAAATTAATCCCATAAAGTTCTGGTTTATTTTATGATTTTGTTTATGCTAAAATGATTTATAGTCGTACCTGAATCATGCACGGATAGTTTGTTGCCTAAAAAGAAGGATCAAATTATATTTTGACAACCGTATCGTTAATTATTTAAATAACTCCAGGATAAAAACAACATAGCTTGAATAGTGTTTCATAACTTAAATTGTAATCTCTAATGTTCCGGATTGTTAGCATCGTAATAAAAATTAATATCAACCTCTGGTATGTTATCTGTTTTCATTATATCAGTAATAACATTCATTGTTTTGGTTTGTATGGATCTCATTGCATATTTTAAAAAAAGATTAATTTAGATTTACGACTAATGTGTACGAATCGTCTTTCAGCATTCTTCTTACTTCAGGTTCTATTGTAATTGCCACAGCACATGCCATTTATGGATTCTTGCTCAAGTGCATGAGTGACACGTAATGAAAATGCTTCAGTTGGATTCATTCCACTCAAAATATAATTCCACTTGTTTGTATTTTTTATTATAACACCGATGTAACACTGTTGTTTTGAATATTTTGTACATCTAAAAGAAAATAAATGTACATTTGATATGCATGTTATCGTTTTACTTGATCTACAGTTGAATAAGCTGCCGAACATTACCTACGTTTTTACCGCTGTCGTGCTATCTATTATCGTGTTTATATCTCAGATCAAGTCATACGCAGTCGTAGTCTGAAAAATGTTGCTAACACTCACTTTGTTATGTTCTGTGTGCTTGTGTTGTTCGTTAAGGAAATACTACATTGCTGCTGCAAACTGATAACCTAATTTATAATCTTGAGAACAAACCATGTTCGGTAATCGTTCAACTGTAATTTTGATCGGCTTAGAGCTGAATTACACAAAGCTTCTGGAACAGTTCCTGTCCAGTTTCTCTGTCTTGTTTTTAAGCAGTATCACAACTTTTTGTTTACTCATTCATGTTGAATCAACGATCACATAAGTTGAAGTCGTAATAACTGCCACATAAATATATTTCTTTCGTTCGAAATAAGTAGTTCCATTATTATACGCATCGTTCAGGCATTTGGACACTGATTCTTAACTAAGTCTATCAAATGGAAAGGATATATTTTCACTTCCATAATAAGGGTTGCCACCTTCTTTAACTTTCCATAAATTTGCTCATGTCGTGGAACTCTATCAACCCGAGAAAAAGTACATGGGTAAAGTGGAAAAAGATCTTTTAATATTTGAATCTCAAGTGGTATTTACTATTTCTAGTGGCATATCACAAATCTAATATCTCTACAGCTGTGTCTTTGCATTAACAGCTCCGTTCTTAAGTTGTCTAAATTTTGCATTCATGTTACCTTCTATATACTTGTTTGTTCCAAATTTTACTGGAAATCATAGAATTTACACGTCATAAAAAGACATCAGTCATTTAGTTTAAAAATGTCAACCCTAGTGTTATACATAGTCATATATGTAACCATCGTTACATCCAAATTATTAATCACATTAATAGTTAATGATACTTTTGTTTATTGACAAAGATTATTTGTATAATCAAATTATAATTTACCAGGAAATCAATAATTAAATTTTGTATCAAACGATATAAGAGGTAAATTGTATTCCGTAAGGGACGGTCGTTGCCTTGATATTGCGGTTTGCAGTGTTTGCTTTGGCTTAATACGATTGTGAATCTATATAAAACAGTGGGGTGTTGGAAAATTATTTTTAACATCTTGAATACTACTACTACTACTAATACTACTACTACTACTACTACTACTACTAATAATAATAATATTTTTCCTTTGATAACAGCTGTACATGAACCATACGTTATCGTTTCAGTATCTCGTAAACAGATGAAACTATTCTCCTTTTTACAAATTCATACACATCCTTTCCATTTTACTTATCTCCGTGTATTAAAATAACAAAATACTAACCATTCTCAAAAGTATAATTATTACAAATATAAACATACAGAATATGTTGAAATATGGCAATAAGAGTTAACTATTGTGAAGGACCAAGTAAGAAATTTACCTTAACATATATTACCAAATGTATCGAAAGAAACTTCAAATAGTATGCGTATAGACTAAAAGAGAAAATACATTAAAAAATATAGTATAGGTCAAAGTACACCTCATTTTGAAAAGCGAGCCACGATGACTATCCTAATATAAATGACTCTAAGTATTAATCTTTAGTTATCTTTTTAAAGAAATATATTTTCCAGCATAGATGCATTGCTAATCACACCATCTTTCCTGTATATTGACAATAATTTCTTATAAGGTATATAGTGTCAATTATTATATTAGATGAGAATTCCTTTTAAAATGATTACATTTTTACGAACTCATTGCTACGCAAGACAGAGACGATTATACCCTCTTGACAACACTGGAATCGTGTACATCCAATCGAGTGATAAAACATCGGTCTTAATATCTCATAAACAACATGTCATTTTCCAATGAAACAATGTGTATTTTGGCCATTGATGAACGTCCGTCCATAATATGACCGATCGCCAAATCCGTAAAATACTGAAATAAATTTATTGAAAGTACATTTCGTAACAAACAAAATAATGGAATGATATCTGTTCTAAAGACAACATTTTTAAATTTGATACACATTGTAAAGAAAGAAGCAGACTGTAATTTGTGTGTCCTGCACCTTAAGCGGTCACATTCAGGTTCACTGTTTGTGGAGATGTGCCAAGTGTCACTTGCTGTTCCTTGAGCACACGCCCGTGGTATTTAACCTTGACGTGATAGTCTCCCTTGAATCCATGGACATCGAAATTCCCGCCCTGAGATAAAGTCCGATTTGTGTAAGTGTACCACTCTTGTTCAATCAAATGCAGATACCTCTGCCCGGCAGCGTTTATCTGGAAAAATTTGATATAATATTTTTTACAAGGGACCGCACAAAGCTCCGCTCGAAGTACGGGAAAAGAATATTTCTCAATCGTATCACAATGAAGTTCGCAACCCTTTCTCTTTTCTTTGATCTGAATTTTTCAGGTGTGATAAGAGAATCTGAGATTTTCTAGAACTGTATGATTTACACGGCAGCTTAAATCAAACATCACCTGCATTGATACAGCAATGGAATTCACCTGTCTATGTAAACGACTTGTCAAGTGCATACAGAGTACAAAGCACCTTCCTTCCTCGTCATAAGTACAATTTGGGTCAAACAACTTAAAGGAATATTTAATATAGCCATAACTGCATTGAATATAGTTGAGAGAGAGAGAGAGAGAGAGAGAGAGAGAGAGACAGAGAGAGACAAAGAATGTACATGACACTGTGAAATTATGCGCAGCACTCATCACCACCCCCGCCCGAATGACTAAATTTAAAATAGGTCTTCCATGTAAATAATTAAGACTTAGACTGAATGAAAATTAATAAAGGGCAATAGATGTAAATTGCACTTAAATTTCTTGATATTTACAAGCAGGTTTTCCTAGATGGTTTTCTCGTTTCACTTTCTAACACCAAGGAAACATGACCTAAATTATGCTTGTCATATTGTCTTCATACTCTAAACTCATTTCCAGTGACAAGGGAAGCATTTGCCCCTCTCCAGTGTCGATTGCTCCAGAAACCCCATATTAAGATGCCCTGGACATTTGGATGTCCGAAAAATGCTCTCATGGCTTTTTCGTAGCAATCTGCCCGATGGTTCTCGTCAGGCTGTATGATGTCCATCTCAGTTATGAAAATGGGAAGCCCCGCCTCTGAGAGTTTATCAAGTCTTCGCTGCAAGTACAGGTAGAGAATGTGAGTGACGGTGAGATAAGTGTTGAAAACTCTTGTCTGTTCTCTATTCCTAGAGAGAAACATTACATGATCAGTCTAGAACCAAAATGATGATCATCGGTACTCTTTACGGATTTCCGATAAAAAAGTTGTAGGATGAAGAGCAGGGGAATGTTCGTTTATTCAAAATTACGTATGTTTTGGGTATGGTTATGGACTTTATATTTAAGTGATCCTAAGAATTTGATTGAAGTTTTCATCATAAAACGTGTACTAAAACACATTTAGACAAATTGTTAATTGTCTGGATTTGGACCCTTCCCATCACCCCTGCGTAATATCATTTGTTGGTGTTGGTTATGTTGTTGGTATGTATGTTATATTCATAAGATAAGGATCGTTTGTATTTATACAGAGTATGAAATGGTATCTGTTATCTCAGGTAAGACTTGCATGCTGGAGGAGGAGAGAATGAATTGTGTCGAATCATTTAATTAATTTCATGTTTTCGCTTCTCTGTGCCGTTACATTTATGGTCTGGAACTTAAGTAACAGAACAAGGTAAACCCAACAAGCATTCACGTTTCCAAAATATCAATTTATTTAAATAAAATATAAAATCAAACAAAGTGAAAGGATAATAAAACATACAGTGTTTGAATTCCTAAAATATAATCCTAATAATAAGCTTTCAATTTATCACTAATTGAAGCTGTTCTAATGTATTCCGAACGAAGCATGAATAGTGCTTACGTGTTACCATAATAATACTGAAGCCAACATAATTATTAATCCATATGTTATTACTTCAGTGTTATCTCGTGAACGAAGAATATCATTGAAGTCTTCGATACTTTCACATACTCCGATTGAAATAATTAAATAGACATGTCCTTGAATATAATCTCTTAATCCTCAAAGTACTGTACATGTCAATCACATATTCCTCTCCGATTCTTATATACGCTGTGCATAGCTGAAATAATCAACAAGGCGCGTGTTTCTTCATTATATAATATCAATTTGCGTTTTTTTTAAAAAAAAAACAAATCTGATTCAATTGAATTTCTCGGAAAAATACATCTCATCATTTCAACAAAGCTTAGAAAGTTGTAAACAAAACAGCCATATTCGGACCTTCAAATTTAATTGAACCAATCAAATGCTAAGGCGTACTAGTGTACGTAACCAACATTCATTACTCACGTGTCCTTCTTGACCAGCTGTTTGTTGATTTTACTTTAAATTTATGTTCTCATTAATCAAACTCTTATGACGAAGTATACATGTGCTTTTAATTTAGTACCAAGCATTAAATGAAAGGATTTAAAATATTACTGTCCTGGTTTTTAAAGGACTTAAATAAGAATTATATTATAAATTCTAAAGATGATACATAATTTAGTAATAGTGCCAACAATATATTTTATTAGACCATAAATTAATCATGATACTTGCCTTGAGTAGAGTGGGGTCTGGACAGCTTCCGAAATAGAAATGCCCTTGTACACCAATTCCTCCAAGACCCACATTAGCGTTCTTAATCTTGAGTACATGGTCACGGTATGCCTGGAATAAGTCACTAAAATTAATTGCAAGGAATCATACTTGCACCTGATTAGTAAAAAAATAGATGTAACCTTTTTATTATAAGTACTTTATAAACATTTTCTTCGTATTGGTCAACATTTTTATAGTAAACTCGATAAATTTGTTTACATTGACTTGGAAGAAAACAGCATATAAACAATGCACGCATGTTACATGTGATAAATACTTTTTGCAGCATTATATTTAATAACTAATAAGTATAAAATGTTATTTTATATGATAATAATAGTTCAAAGAATTAGTTTCACTGTAGAATATTTGTTCTAGTGAACAGTATAGTGGAGTCAGTATGGGAAATCTGATGTTAAAGTAGTTTCTTTTTCATAGCATTTACGTAATAGTGGCTTTCTTGGGTCACGACCTGGAATCCAAAGTTAGATAGTGCCTATACGTTTAAGATATATAACCTCTTAATGCTAAGCGCCAAGCCAGGAAGCTGTTAGTACCATTTTTTATAAGTCTTTGGTATGACTCGGCCAGGGATCAAACCCACGACCTCCCGCATTCGAGGCGGATGCTCTAACCACTAGGCCACCGGAGCGGTTCCCTAGAATACAATGTCAAAAATAAGAAAAAAGGACTTAACGTTTTGCGAATTAAACCTAAATTGTAATCAAAGAATTAAAACACAAGTCCTATCATTGAAACGTTCCAAGTTAATTTCAGTTAAAATCCCTTTGAACTTCAGGGGCCCCGAGTGGCCGAGTGGTCTAAAACGCTCTCCATTACGGATCACTGCCATTTCACCTCTGTCTGCGTGGGTTCGAGTATCGGATTCGGCTAATGTGGGTATGTGAGAAAGCTTGCCAGTAGCTTCTCGTGGGTCGGTGGTTCTTTCTGGGGTTTTCTCGGGTTCTTCCTCCACCATTAATACTGGCGGCCATGTATAGCCTATCGTGTGCTAAAAAATGGTGTTAAACCCTATAACAACAACAACAACAACTACTACTACTACTACATCCTATGAAATTCAATATCGAAGGCAATGACGTCGGAAATAGTCAGCGTTATAATCATGTGTCAACAGTCTCTTGTTGAATGACAGAAAAAATTATTCCAGTTTTGAATTCCGTATAAATTCTAGCAAATGTATTTGTCCAACAATTATCAGAGCACTTTTATATTTCCATGGAAAACAATCACTTGATTACAGTATTTTGAAGAAAACTAAAATTCAACTTTTATATCAGAACATCTGTTATATACCTAATTAAGACGCAAACAAATTCCCGGATGGTGATCAAAAGTTCGTCCTTCTTGAAAAAAGAACTTTGTTTACAATTGACACATGCTTAATGACACGTACTCCAGGTATGACATTGACTCAACTTACTGATTCTTACAATGAGAAAGATAATAGCATGTAATTGAATAAAAAAATGTACATCTAACAAACAAACAAGTAATTACACACACACACACACACACACACACACACATATATATATATATATATATATATATATATATATATATATATATATATATATATATATATATATATATAAAGCCTCCTGACATTGTTCCGTCCAGTGAAGATTGGTTTTCTTGCTCAATCAATTTGTCATCGGTTCAGAAATTATGGAAAAATTGGAACATAAATCCCGATAGTATCCAGCCATACCCCAAAATCGCATCAGTTGCTTTTTACTAATAGGACAGGGAATTAATAGATAGCCTTGACCTTAGCATCTATAGGTTTAACTTGTCATGTCCCATAATATGTCTTAAAAACGTTACACAAGCACGGAGAAACTCACTTTTGGTTACATTATTTGTCAAAGTTGCATCAGTGAGTATGTCAAAGAATTTCCGAAATTATCGCTAAATGTTCTTTCCAGGTGTCGTTGTAGATGATGAAATCATCGATGTAAGCATCACAATTATCTACACTAGATGTAATCATGTTCATTAAACGTTGCAAAGTGCTTGGTGTACCTTTCATCTCAAACAACATCACTTTAAATTGCAATAAATATGGAGTATGCGCATTTGGTTATAGCGCCCCGTTTTAAGGAATTCTTAGATTACTTGTGTGATTATTGAAATTCGGCTCAATGTAAATATTCCATGCCCGAAATAATTAGCCAATTATTAGGAGCAAACGTCATAGAGTGAAGTGTTAGTAAGTTTCCATGATGCCATGGTTCACTAGTAGTGAATTCAGGCCAAAACCGAATGAATGTCCCTGTTGTAAGATAGTCCATATTAAAATCCAGTGGTGTACATTGGTGGTGTGACTGCCGTGGCAGTATTTACGGTTGAAAACCGATAAATTACGCAAGGGAATAAATAATAAGGGACTTGGCAGATACCGTTTATGTCGCCATGGGGGCAAATGTGGTGCAGTTATATTGGCGAAATGTGCCTGGAAATCATACATTGACTGGCCTAAGGTGGCGGAGTTAAAATAGTTCCCAGTGTTAGGGGATACTCGTATATTTTCTAAGGCGCGAACGGTTGGCGGTACGGAAACATGGTGAAGATAAACCATGCAGATGTGCGGTTGATAGATATTTGGCAGGTTGTTTTATCTGTGGTCTTGCATTAATTAGAGTAAAATTTAGGTATAGAATGGACACGTCGGGGTTTCTAATTTATAACTGAAGTTGTATGGACGTCTTTGGAAAGTTTGGGGTAAACTTATGACTTCTAGCGAGAATCGCGCCAAGGTTTGGCAACCGCTCGGTCAAGTAAGGATCCTTGGCGTGTAACAATATTAATAAAAAGTCCATCTGGAGTCACTTTGCATTTCCAATTTCATCAATACAATCATCGATTTTTGCTAAAGGAAATGAATCTGTTTTAGTCACACTGTTCACTTTTCTATCAACAGTGCACATGCGGAAAGTTTTATCTGGTTTCGGAACAAGTATACATGGTGAACTCCAGTCACATTTACTCGGTTCTATCAAACCATTCTTCAGCAAACACTGAATTTCTTTTCCAAGTATTCCTGTTTGAGAGGGTTCATTCTGTATGAGCATTGTCTCACAGGTGTGGAATTCATAATTTTAACGTCATTGTAAATTTTGTTTGTTCTTGTAGGAACATCTGGGAAAAAGTGCTCATGTTCAAGTAATAACTGTTTAAGCCCATTCCTTTCTTGTTGTTGCAAATGTGAAAGTTTCTGGTCCAGATCATTCATAATTTCTGAATTTAGAAGATTTGTTACTCCAAAATCAATAGAGTCCGATTACATTCATTCGCTTATTTCCTCTCTGAGTGGGACAGGTACAACTAAATTAATTGCATGATTAACCTGGCTATCTCTCTCGACATACTCCTTTAAGATATTCATGTGGCAAAGTTGGTTTAGTTTTCGCCTTCCAGGAGTATTTATGATATAAGTTAGATCATTTACTTTTTTTTTCAACTGTGTAGGGAACATGATTATTGGATTAAGAGGATTTTGTGGTATGGGCAAGAGAGCCAGAACTCAATCACCAGGTGGAAAATTCGTTTCCTTTGTATTTTTATCATACTTCATGTTCATTTTTGATGAGTAGAGTGCAGATTAGTTCTTGCAAGCTCACAAGCCTTTGACAACTTATACTTAAATTTGGTAACATAATCAAGAAGATTGATTTCAGTATCTTCATCAGAAAGAAGTTTCTCTTTTAACAACTTTAGTGGTCCGCGCACAGTATGTCCAAAACCTAGTTCAAAAAGACTGAATCCTAATGATTCTTGAAGTGATTCCTTAACAGCAAAGAAAAATAAACGAATGTCTTCATCCCAATCTTTACCTGTGTCGAAACAATATGACCGAATCATATTTTCAAAGTTTGAGGAAATCTTTCTAATGCCCCTTCGCTCAGAGGGCGATAGGTGCAATATTTAAACTGTTGGATGCCTATTTTGTACATAACTTGCCGGAAAATTCCAGACATAAAATTTGACTCTTGATCAGATTGGACAGATTTGAGAAGGCCAAATTGATAACAAAACTTTATCAAAGCTTTATTTATTGTTTTAGTTTTAATATTCCTCAAAGTAATTTCCTCTGGGAATCTTGCTGACGCACACATTTTGGTCAACAAGTACTGGTTACCTGACTTGATCTACCATTATTCTCGTAAATGGTTCGTCAACTGCAGGGATAGGTTGCAGATGAGCTTTAGGTATCTTCTGATTGGGGTTTCCTACCATTTGACAGGTGTGACAAGATCTGCAGTATTTACAAACATCAGTTTTAATTTTTCCAAAAGAAGTGAGTCAAGATCTTGTGATAAGTCTTATTAATCCATAATGACCTGTCAAGGTAGCTGCATGGGCCAGACTCCATTTTCTCATAAGAATCTCAATTTTAATGAAATAACAAACAGGTACTTCTGTGGCTTTAGTTTCACTAATGACCTTTGAAAAAAACATGAAATCTCAGGATCTTTTTTCTGTTTGATAAGTGATTCTCGTTTGTCCCCCTGATTAGAATAAAGATAATGAGTCGTTAAAAGAGGATCACTTTGACATTACCTTTGAGTGATCCAAACAAGGAGTGAAAATGAATCATCAGAAGCCTGACCAATACATGTGTTAGCTAAAGGAATACTTTCCTGAACAACATCGTTATCAAGATCTTTCTTTGCCATAGCTCTAGTAAATGCACAAGCTGGGTATAACTCAGGGAATTCTCTTCAATAGGATCGAATTTCTGATCCAAACAAGGCTTGTCAATTACAAGTGGATTAACCACAACCTTGTCTCCAGCCATGTCGTTGCCTAGTAATAAATGAATGTCCTCAACGGGTAAAACAGACGCTGTTCCGACTGTCACATGTCCTGAGACTAAGTCTGATGACAAATTTACACAATGGAGAGGGACATTAACAAAGTCGCACTCTACTCCCTGAATAAGAACATTTTCATTAAAAGAAGACTTCTCAGAAAAAGGCAAAGTACCTGATAATAAAAGACCACGAGAAGCTCCTGTGTCCCTTAAAATTTTAATAGGGGTAGAATTATCTGAATCACCTATGAGTGATATAGAACTCTTCGACATTAATGGTTCATCATTCTCCATAAGAAAATGTGACTTGGGTCTGTTAGACCCAACACAAGCATTGCTTTTAATTCATGACGGTGACCTTGACCTCTTAGAAATAAGAGCATTTTCAATAGGTCTGTATTGATTCTGATGCTTATTTTTCGATTTTTAACAATCAGAAATAACGTGTCCTTTCTTCTAACAATATGTACATGTACCAAGAGATAAGGATTTCTGATTATTCTTATCATAAACTTGTTTTCTAAACTTTGTGCCAGATTGAAATTTAGAAGGGCTTGTACTAGATTAAAATTACTTCTACGAGAAGACTTCTGAGTGGAAGACTTGAGTGCAATCAAACTTTATGAGCTAAGGAATACTCGCCAGCAGCACGTGCAGCATTTTCCATGGTTTCGACCTTATGGTCATCAAGATAAATCTTAATGTCAGTATGGACACAGTTCTTGGACTCTTCAGGTCATACGAGTTATCTTAGATTTTCATATTCTTGACCAACTTTCTTGGATAAGCAACTCCTATCACATAACTGCTCTTTTTCTCTTGCAAATTCGAAATAAGTTTGTCTAGCTTATTTTTTGTGGTTACTGAATTTTCGCCGATAAGCCTCAGGGGCTAACTCATAGCCCTTTAAGATGCATTCATTAACCAGATGATATTAAGCACTATGCTGTACTGACAGGGAAACATATATGTCTCAGACTTTGCCAAAAGGTGCACTCTGTAATAATAGAGTACAATGCTTCCTTGGCCATTTCAAATTTTCAGCAATTTATTCAAAATGAGGAAAATATTTGTCTACTTCTTTTTCTTGAAAAGGGGGCGATAACCTCAAATTCTTAGTAACATCAAGACTTGAATTTGTATGGAAAGTGGGAACTTTTTTCACATGCCAGGTCTAATTCTCTTATTCTAAATATGTATTTCGTTTCTTCCTTATCTCTTTGCATTTGTACTTGCATCTGTCTCTTTCACATCTTTTCCGATTGTAACTGAATTTGTTACTCTCTCTCCTTTTCTCCAATAACATTTGTTTTTGTTCTTTTTGTAACTGCGTTTGTTGTAACTGCATTTGTTTCTCTCTCATTTTTCTCCAATTATAACTGCATTTGTCTCTCTCTCCTCCTTATCTAATTGCATTTGCCTTTGTTTCTCATCTTTTTCCAATTGCTTTTGTTTTTCCTTTATTTCTTTCTGAAATTCAACCTTTCTCAACTCTAATTCCATCTTGTATTTTAATTTTAATTCTTCTACTTTTATGTTAGAGTATGATATAGACTTACCGATCAAAACCGAAGCATTTTCATCCAAAACATTCTTTAGCACCAAATACTGGACCAACTTAGTTTTTATTTCTTTCTTCGTTAAGGAAGCGTTTTTGCCTCAGAAACATAATGTTTTCAGAATACATGTTCCATCGCCTCAGTTGGTGGTATGACAATAGTTCTAACGGTCAAATGGTGTAATGTGTTTTAATTGGGAGAGAACGTAAAGAACCATTTTCAGCTCGTTGCATCACATTTGGATAAAAGTGATTGAACATGGATTAGTTTAGTATCTGATAGATACGAAATGTTGCTCCATCAAAGAGCAGTGTCTAAAAGGAAATTCCATTGCCTATGAAGTCAGAATACAAAGCAAAAATAACTTTGTACAACAGCAGTGAAATACATTTGAAGTGTGCCTTTACTCCCTATAACAAATACAATCTGGCGTATTTTATGTGTAACACCGTGGTCTAAATACCTAAATAATTTTTGTAGCCAGGTTAGCAGTCTATTTCTTGCCGGGAGATTTCAGTAAGGCTAAAGTGTATCTTTGCATCCTGAAACAGTAAGCGTAACCTATCAGTCGAATAAGAACTAAGAGAGGCTGATACAGAGATGCTGCTACATGCTGAAATTGCGTTCAAAACTTCCGGATACCAGAAGCACCCACTCAGCAGATACAGATCTCACCATATTTGGTCTGTATTTCTGTGTGTACTTTGCTTTATGACATTGCGGTGTGATGCTTTTTCGTTTCCATCAGTACAGAACAATGAATAGTCTTTCATGTATAAAAGGACAAAATGCATTACAAACATTTATGCGTGCACCTTATTTAAAACTATGCGTTTTGCACTTGGATCAGAATATTATATCTACTAAGGAAACAGCAGTTATGCGAACGTTAAATAATAACACTACATAGTTTCTTAGAATGCTGAATGACGTATACGTTATTTAATATTTGAAGAAGAGAAGGAAAAAAAAGAATAAAAAGAATCATATTCTTTCCCGCACATCAAATAGTTTAAAACAACACACAAGCATTTAATTTTCAATTATTAGTTCAGAAGATACATTGGTGACTTCCAGGCCCAATAGATGATATAAGTGGATGGAGTACTTGCATATTTGTTGATGACGCAAGATTCTGCCTCTAAAGGACTGACGAAACTCGTTGTATGTAGATGTGATAAGTCCATCAAGACATGACGTCGTTTTCTACATTTTCATTGAACTGCAGTGCGAAAGAAAGTCTTTGTATTCTGTTGATATTTTCCCTCAAAATACAAACACTTCTGTTTGACATTATTGTGTCTTAAATCGGATCTAATTTCCGCTATACAATAAATATGTGCGCTATGTGACGAGGCATCCTTGCCTTTGCTTCTTTTGTAGTAGATTTAAAACTGAGGATAAAGACAAGATGTGATGTTGCACAATGTGACATATCATAAAGCGTGCATGGAACTGTTGTGCTGGACTAGCTATTATAAAACTGACATACAACGACCACAAGTTTACTATTATTAGACTGGACTAAACCCGCTATTTCTCTTTTCTTCTTCTTCTTCTGTAACCAGTTGTGAAATATATATATATATATATATATATATATATATATATATATATATATATATATATATATATATATATATATATATATATATATATATATATATATATATATATAGGTGACCCAGTGCATCGTAATCGAGTTGTTCAGTAGATACAAAACATGGTCGGCTGTAGGTACATGTACGTGTGTCAGGGTGTAAACTGGGCAGCCATTCAGAATCGTTACATCTAAATAGTACTTACCGCAGTCCTTTTTCCCGATGCCCCTACGTCATAGTCATTGGCGAAGAGAGGAATGGTATTGTCAGCAAGATGAACCTGCCGGTAAATGTCAAGGACGTAATCAAAGTCCCCGGTGTGCTGCTGCAGAAACCATGCATGTAGGTTTTCGTTGTTAACATCCCAGCCCTCCACACTTTAATGAAGACAAATCTATATATCTTTGAAACAGACCGATTTAAGCAGATTTGAGATATCAATGTAAATATTTTAAATCCCTTAATATTAGTTCTATATATTAGAAATTACATGGTTTGGAAAGAGTCTTGCATATTTTAGCAAGCTTGCATATTGGAAAATGCATGCGGCCTTTACATATATCGATAGCACTGCATTTCAAGGTCGATATGAATGAACTGACTGTTTTATGTAAAGTGAGAATTGTATCGACAGATTACAATTTGTCATCTTTCATCCATTCACTTTAAATATTTATGTCATTGCCTATTTCAAAACCTGACCATGATATTAATGCAATCTTATCCAATTTTTACTGCACTCGAATCAACGTAAAACACATTTACATCTCTTTTACGTAATCAATTTTCAGTGTCTAACTACCATCCTCTCTTCTTCAAATAAAGATTGACAGAAAAATCAAACAGAATGGATTGCTTACAGCCCTTTCGTTTTGGGTACCACTCCATTGATCCTCTCTGTCACTGTCTGCTTTAAGGCATCTCCCTGTAGCTGTTTCACCCAGAAAGGGATAGCTCGATCCACTGACGAAACAACACAGTGAGCCCTGACCTTCAGTCTGCGGAGAATGAGGCAGATAAACGTTCATCGTATTTTTGTTATTATATTTTTGCCTGTGAACCGAGCAATGGTATGATAATTATTATCATTCGTTGTTTCCTTTTCTGCACTTCGTGTACTAACTTTTGCACACTTATTAGAAGTGGTACAACATATGTTTGACTGTTGGTGGATGATACGTTATCCAAACATAGCCACATACTTTGAATATTACTCATTGTGTCATTTTAGATTCTTTTGGATCAGCTATTTTCTCAACATTAGGCGATTATTCTCTTAACCGTGATCATCTAGACAATTACTTACCCATGGTTTTTTAATTCATGAATGGCTTGAAGAGGTTTGTCATAGTTGATGTGGTGCTGCAAATGAAGTTATGTTTTAGATAAAAGTATCAAGAAATAAAATTATTGTAATAATACGTTAAACGGCGCTAAAATTCGTTACTTGTCCGGCAGATTTATTTTTTATTTTATATGACAAGAGAACTATATAGTGGCAACATGTATTCGTCTTCCAGGTATAAATAAGCTAGTACGGCGATTGATTAAATCAAATCTGTAGTCATTTTGTTCTGAAAAAATCTAGTTTGAGTAGGTAGGTGCGCTATCAAATGCGCTCCTAAGATGCGCTGGAAACTTTAGCCTGGGCGTAATCTCCAAGGTTCACATATGTGTGTAATTGACTATTTCTCTCCCTTACATCGTCATTAGTGTGAATACACAGTGGATTCGGTATTATAATTTAGAATGAGCTTGTTCTTTTAGTAGAGTGTGACTTTTGTAGTATAACTCATTGAACTTTAAACGTTAATGCTCAATGATGATATATATAGGCAGATGGTCAGCAAATTAATCTCTATTTAAGAGAATATTGTACTAGAATTAGGAATGGAACTCAGTTGGTTGCACATGCGCTGTTTGAGGCGGTGATATTAGTTGTTTTGCTTACTAGCTTAGCAGTTGGCTGAAGCAATATAGCTATTTACGTACAGTGAGTGGGTGTTTACTTGATAATTTCTTGACAGTTGTTGCATGCATTGTGGGATTTTTGAAGACTGTCAGGCCATTGAATGTATATAGAATTTCATAAAAACAGCAGATTGCGAATTGCTTTCTTCCCAATTTCCTTCATCTCATCACCCATTCAACTTTCCATAAAATTAGGCCACAATTGCTTCTATGGCTATGTATGCACACAACTGCTATTGCCAGTTATTTCTACGCGAGGATTTGCACAAATTTTAGATCTTTACATTAATTTTTCAAAATCAAGCAAGTTATATCAAATCTGCCTTCTGGTATCTTAAGAATTTCTTATTATATAATTAGGAAATAAAATATATATCATGAGTACTCGAATTATTACTATACTCTTGAATCGGAGTCAACGAATGTATTGATTTACGAAGTGCTACAATATTCGTCGATAATCGGGATATTTGATTTTTTTTTTCCTTCTCTCCCTTGGTCCTTAATGATGTACTGAATAACATCCGTCCCTTCCATAACAATGACCGCTCCGGTGGCCTAATGGTTAGAGCGTACGCCCCGGATGCGGGAGGTCGTGTGTTCGAATCCCGGCCGAGTCATACCAAAGACTTCTAAAAATGGTACTAACAGCTGCCTCGATTGGCGCTCAGCAGTTTAGTGATAGGACTGGTCGGCCTGGTGACAGGATAATGTGCCTGGGTGGGACGTCATGCTACATGTCTGCGACATGATGTCCCAGTGTTAGACATCACTTTAAACTGTCTCAATGCAGACATCGTAGCGATATGACTGGCAAATTATTAAAGCTACGTTAAAAAATCTAAATCACACACACATACATAACACATTCTCCGACCGACACTTTATGCAATTCGAATTTAATAGCCAAGACAAAATTTCAGTCTTAACAGAGTATTTTGTCGTAATTGAGAAGAGTAATTTGTTACCACTGTGAAATGTTTCAAAAAGATCTAAAATAATTATTGGGTCTATTAGTGCGGAAAGGGAGAATATGTCAATCAAATTTAATGATGAAAATGGTTAGAATCTCTGTTAAACATGGACTACATAGGGCGAAAATAATATGTCAGTTTTAAAGCAGTTTCCAATGTAATTTATCAAATTCTTCGTTAGTTAAAGGACACGCATAAAACAATTCTGTGAAAACAAAACTAGCAACTAAAAATAATCAAAGGGAGCCGCGGTGGCTCAGTGGTTGGCGTGCCGAATTCGTGACCGAAAGGATGCGAGATCAAATTCTGCCTAGATCAGCTACCTTAGTGTGTCCTTGGGAAAGGCACTTTACACTAATTGCCTCTGCACCAAATAACCTTCTTTTGTTGCTGTTATGTAAAGAACCAACCAACCAACCAAACAAAGAAACAAAAACCAAAATGATGAAATTGTGCAAAGTACATGTATATTTCCTGTTGGGTCAGAATAACAAAAGTTTCTAAAAGTTAAGTTATGGCGATGCGACTCGCATGTGATCCATGTGAACAGAATTCTTTTTATGGGGACCAAATTTCAGGAGAAAGACAACTGGCGGAAACCATGCCACACTATCTATGTTATATCATCGTGTACACAATTAGCCCAAACTATGCATATTCTATTACCCTGGTTGGTTCCATAAGGGGCCACTTGAGCGCATTCTCCAGGACCGCCCAGTTAAAATGTTTGTAGATAAAATCTCTATACCGGACGTCTCCCGTCAACAACTCGTCAGCTGCCACGGCCGTGCCAAATGGATATGCATGCTTGACCTGGATGACCTGAGGGGAAAATATTTCAAAATGATCTTTCAAAATGTCACTTAGCTTTCAGCCAGAATATTGGATTCTATGCAGTACTTTGTCTTATCTGCCGCCTAAGCATTAGGGGGCTCAATATTTCCATCACAGTTTCTCTTTTATTGTGGGAGGTGCCCCCAGAATTAAGTTTGATGGGGAGGTTGAGAACTTCCTTTCACGCAACTGCCGCATTTTATTAACTAACAGCGCTAGTTCCACTATAATTATTTTTGTGTACAAGTGTATGCATGCATGGTAATATGAAGAATATTGTTTCAACCAAGATGATACAATTTAAGGAAGTTAAGGGAAGGCATTATATTATATTGACCTTCTTTAACCTCAACTATCGTAATGTAAACACAAAAGACAAAAAGTTTAGCACGAAAATTGTTTCTTTTTAGTTGTTTATGTATGTTCTCTATCGTAGATAATGATAGGGATCTTTCTTCAAGCGCATAAGAGCTGGTGATAGATCAAACATAACATGTAGTGCTTGAACTCATTAGTCAAGGAGACTCAGACAATTAGTCTTTTGGACCCATTTATTACAATATCAGACGACAATCTGTACTTTGGACGTTACTAGATGTATGAGACTACCCAACCAATTTGCGAATAGGATTGGTCAAATGAGTGATCTATTTATTATAACATCAGGTTACGATCTGTACATTTGACATTAACCATTTTATAAGACTACATGTTCAATTTTGACACATCTTGACACTTTATTAAGAGTGTAAATTTTGTGGTTGGGGATAGATTTGTAGGTACCTTTTGTCCAATTATTTTCTGCGGAATTAACGCTAGTTCCAAATAGACGTAATTAAACAGGGATATTGTTTTTCCGAAATCTCTGAAAGTCTTTATGTTTCTACTATAGAAAAGTGAGAATAGTATCCTTTTGTTGGAACAAAAAAATGTATAATTTCAAAGTACATACCTCAATTTGGACCTGTGCGGGATCGATATTAGCATCTGCAGAGATCCTGTTACAAATTGATGAATAGCGTGTTACTGTACCGGGGTATGCCAAGAACAAAACTGTAAGTTTGTCTAGGAAAGTGCTTTTAATTATGAATCGATTGATTTGAATTTGGATAGAGAGGAAAGTTTAGTAATGAAAAGTAAATGTAGAGAATAAAAATCTGAGAACTCCCCAAATTCTTGCAAAGCACATGAAAATGCAAACACGTTTTACTATGACGATTTGTGACATTATTTAAAATTTCTTTCACTTACAAATTAGAATGGAACATTCATAGAAAACAGAAAAAGACATCATTCTAGTTGATATTGTTCTTGCAGGTCATTTGCAGTGTTTATTATGTGTCCAAGATGTACACGTTCCTTGCCTATGATGATGTGGTGTGCTAATAACACATATATTCGTATATTTTACAGTAATTATTTATAAACATAGTCACGTGGTACTAAACGACAGGATGATGATGAAGACCCGATAGCAAATTCTGAAGAGATTTTATTAACATTTACATTGTACTTAATTGGAGTTTATAAAGAGAATTACAGGATTCTTAATGAGATTATTTACATTGAAAAGCTTGTATATTTTCTATAAAACATGGTAATGATCCCATCGATATGAATAATTTGAGCGTGATATTATCTATCCTAACAATCTGTTTGAGTGCCTGACTTAATAAACCTAAACAAAAACAATTGTCGTTGTTTCTTTAGTGAGCATACGTATGTAGAGTTGAATTGGTTTTATTGCATTGCCCGCTTCACTGCACGCTAAATAAAACTATATGTTGCACAGACTCACGCCATCGTTTGCCTAAAATGTTACTAACTGACCAACTTTTCTGTCTAAATGAAGTCAGTTTCATGTTTACAATTTTAGTGAAAATTTAATATATACATTTTAAACATTTGAGAAAACAAAACTTTAATTATAACTAGGTTTCTTTTTCGATCTTTTATACATGTGTTCCTTTCAAACAGTTGTTCATATATAGAAATTATTTTTATTGCTTTGTAAAATTTCTATTATAATTGAAGGTATCTAAAGTTTGGTTTTTAGGGGGTAGGGGCTTAAAAGCATACGGCGCACATACTACATAATTTATATAGTTGTCACGCGCCTTGTTCGCCATGCCATTGAACGCTAGCATACACAGTTGCGTTATATCAGGAATGTCATAATATAACGATCAAGTCATATCGAGCTGCTAAGTAAGGATTTATTTTATATAAGCGAACATCCTTAAATAATTTGTGCCCGAATTTATATATTAATATAATACATGTAAAATGCAGGGAAAAGTGATACTTACTGGAAATGTGTATACCAAATGATGTCGCTAGACTTCATGGAGATGTGATGCATTTGTGTGTAATACCAGTTATTGTCCCTGTGTGATTTGCAAGAAATATTTATTGATTTTCTGACAGAAGTAAAAATATGAAATTTTTGTGAATTTTCATAGTGAATAAGTCCTATGACCGAAAATATAATGTTCGATATACGTCTCGGACACTTACTCATTTTCTTCCGTCTATTCCGTAACTGGGCATGCGCAAAACACATGAAGACAATGGCATCGAGTAACAGAAAGGTGCCACTATTTTCAAATTGCTATCGGTAGAGCCATATGCTGCTGCATACAATGACTACTTTGGTTTGATGTGGGGTTTCGAACCAGAAATTATACATCCATATTTGAACGTCATGCAGTTACAAAGTGAATTGATTAGAATATTTCATTGCACATGACATTATCGAGATTACATTCGCAAGCAGTTCAAAACGTATTTTATGTAACATAAAGATGCCGAAATACACTTTCAAGCCAAAGTTTGCCAATCCCAACACAAAATTACTTTTAAGGCTGTACTTTTATGTAGTTTATTTTTTCTCATTTTTAATTGCGCAAAGCGACATCTTCACGTAGGAAATATTTTATAAATATTAAATTGCTCAGGGCGACACATATGCCTAGGTTCTTTGGTAAAAAACGAAACATATATTTGAATACAATATGTATCACCTTTAGAAACAAGAAATGTAAATATACCTTTTCAATTCAACATGTCGACCATATAAAAACATACATGAATTATAGTTACCTACATTTGTATATTTATGAGCTATAATGTGCAACCTTGCGAATGCAGTATATGTTTCACTGTCGGACTCTAGTCCAACATACCTATCCGATCTCACCCATGTGTACACACCAGCAAGATACTTACGCTCTTCTTCTGACAATCGTATACTCATTATTCCCACTATGAAAACAAAGTCATATGGACAGCGTTCTTTTGCATACCAAGGCCCAGCAACGTGGAATGAATTGCCCATTGAACTTAGACACAAAGACACAGTGATCACATTCAAGAGGGCTCTCAAAACTCACTTATTTCGACTGCAAGAACAAACTTAAAGACCTAATAATGTTTCCTACCTGAAATATTCTCAGCATGTTTTTTATTTTTTAATGTTTTTTCTAATTTCATGGTGTTTGTTTTTGTAATAATATTAGTATATGTTTTTTTATTTTATAGGTGTTGTCTAATGTTGTGAAGCGCTTAGAGCTTCTAAAGATTAGGCGCTATACAAAGTCCTCATTATTATTATTATTATTATTATTAATCCGAAAAAAAGAGTTCGTATTTTCGCATACAAATGCAGTAACCTTTTTAATATTTTATTATATACTTTTTTTGTTTATCTACCGAAGGCTTAATACTAAAAATAATACACTATATGAAACAAAGCAATTTAATTGATGCTGTATTCCGAAATAAATACACAACCAATGCATTGTGACAATATTAATGGTTGACAAAATCAGTTTAAGTCAGATTTTTGACCAAAATCTCTTGAACGAACGATTCTATGCTAATCCATCCGACAAGAACAAAAATAAATCAGCGAATACTAATCGCGTGATTGCATGCCTCCAAGATAATTAATCATTTTAATCATAATGAAATTACACAAAGCTATACGATGGACATTTGTTTAGGAAATGAAATATGTATTTATTGAAGTAGGTGTCTTAATGTATCCAGCGCGATAACGTAAGCATTCTGCCATTTATTTTCTGTTGTGTTTTGGGCAAATTATCACAGAATATTTAAATGGCAATAAAACTTTAATTCCCAATTCAAAGTAGAACATCGCTTAAAAATTGAAAAAGGTATCCATACATTGTTTAACTTGAACCTCGGTCATTCGTATGCAAAGCGACCATATTTATCACATCAACGAAAAAGCGTTTTTGTATAGTTTCAAATTTTCTTGGGCATAATGTCATCCATATCTATTGACGGGCAGTGAATGTGTTTTATCATATTTCACGAATGAGTTACAAAGGATTACTTCTCTCAGAAAAGTAGTTCACGGCCTGGCAGAAAATAAAAGTATCTACGGTAGCGTAGTGTTTAGCATAATACTAATTCATTTCGTCATTACTTACTTTCCGTATCATTTCTAAATCTGCTATATCAAATCATCCACCTTACATTCTAATTGCACTACCGCTTCCCCTTTCCAAGAAGACTTGTACATATCTTATGGTACATACATGCGTTAGTGGTCTACATGCCTTTGAGAAGCACATAGAACTATTACAATGCGACATCTGGTGGTGAACAAGCGATGCATTTACATTCAATATTACAAGAAATACTTCAAAAGTACTATCAAGTAAATGAAATATCATATTTACCATCGATACCACACACACACACACACACACACACACGCACACACACATGACTACAAAGCATTTGAGTTTGTCGCATAATGGAAGAGTAGGACTAACAATTTACCATTCTTTTATCATACTAATATCACAAAGGCAAAGACATGGGGAAACGAGCATATGTGTACAGGCTGAACTATGTTGCGTGTGCTAAATGGAAGCGTATAGGATCTGAGGATGAGCAGTACGTGAGGACAACAATAATATTGCGTGAGGTCATGAAAATATTCTGCATTGTGCACGTAATTTACCTGTACAAATAAGTATTTTAGCATTGTGCGGAATATTATTTGTTTTTAGATGAATATTGAACATTTATTTTAAAGTCATGACTTTGTATTAAGAAACTTTTTCTTTAACTGCTTTCTTTGATTTGTTTGTTCGGAAGTTTTATTTGCTCGCGTAATTTACGGAGTAAATAATTATAGAAGTCGGAAACATAAAACATGAAACCAAGTTTCAATTGGACCATTGTGCTTAGCCATTAGAGCTCTCTTTCCTAACTGGGTCTTTCATTTCCCGCTCTCGTATAATTTACACCCGAGATTATCGCATACATTTTATTTAAGGTAAAGATAAAAACAGTTCCGAATCAAATAATACCCGTGTTTTTTTTGCAGCTACAGTCATTGTTTCTTGAATTTTTTAAGTAAGTTTTATACCGTTTTTTGAAGAAAAAAACCTGTTAAAATTTAAGCATATAAAAAATGCATTCACATCAGAAAATAACCATTCTTTAAAATATCACAACATGCATAAAATTACATGGAGCTACCTAACTTGTGCTGACCGTGAAGAGGAAAATAAATCCACATATTTTTAACATGTTCAGTCTTTATAAAGAAAATAGATCAGGAATTACTTTTATTACGTTTCTCATATAAAAGCCACATAAGGAAAAATGATTATCTTCTTCTCGTATTAAACAATGGTTACATCTAATATTTTCTTCAGGACCTTATCTGGTTTGGCTTCTTTACCATCTTTGGCTTCTTTACCAACTTTGGCTTCTTTACCATCTTTGGCTTCTTTACCATCTTTGGCTTCTTTACCATCTTTGGCTTCTTTACCATCTTTGGCTTCTTTACCATCTTTGGCTTCTTTACCATCTTTGGCTTCTTTACCAACTTTGGCTTCTTTACCATCTTTGGCTTCTTTACCATCTTTGGCTTCTTTACCATCTTTGGCTTCTTTACCATCTTTGGCTTCTTTACCAACTTTGGCTTCTTTACCATCTTTGGCTTCTTTACCATCTTTGGCTTCTTTACCAACTTTGGCTTCTTTACCATCTTTGGCTTCTTTACCATCTTTGGCTTCTTTACCATCTTTGGCTTCTTTACCATCTTTGGCTTCTTTACCAACTTTGGCTTCTTTACCATCTTTGGCTTCTTTACCATCTTTGGCTTCTTTACCATCTTTGGCTTCTTTACCATCTTTGGCTTCTTTACCATCTTTGGCTTCTTTACCAAAATTGTTTAGTGTATATTGACAGTTTCTAAATATTTATGAAAATCAAAAACCAAAGCTTCCATATGATTACTGTTGAGGAGTTGGATTAATTTGCATTCCAGGTTTGAATAAAATTATCCGTCAACCTTTGTTTAAAATTCTATTACAGAGTATTTAGATCTCCTTCGTCCTGTGCAATGTAAACCTCTTAGAAACCTAAAGATTTTAAATTTAAAACAATTTTTACAATCGTCAGACTTTTTTTAAAATCAAAATAAAAATATTATACCTTTTCTATTTGGTATTTTAGTCAAATATTTTCTCCTTTTTGTTTTATATAATAATGGTCTACCAAAACCGCAGAACGGATAATGTACTTTGCAAATATGTACATTAGAAGAACATCGATTGCCACACTTAATCAGGATGGTGAAATATGTTTTAAGCAGTTCTGGCACATAGGAAGTTAACATTACATCTATTACCGGATATGCATCATCTGCTTCCGTTGACTGTTTATGACCTTGTCGGATTCAGATTTCCAGTTAATATTCTCGGGGATTTCCGTCAGGGAGGCAGAATCCATTAGGAAATCTATACCAGGATCCAACCCCTCCGCGAAAATTCGGCTGGTTTTAATGGCTTAACAAGTATATAGAATACGTGAGTTACACAAACACATTGATGAAATACATGTCACATTCCGACCAGTAATAAAAGTCGAGCCTCTCCTACTACAAATAAGTATATCACATTACAGATTTGACAAAAGAATACACTAGCAAATGAGAATATATTTGCAAATAAACATTTTAGGATTAGTAATCGCCCATATAGGCCTAACTTTGTACATTTTAACATGACAGTCGGTATGTATGTAGTAGTGCGTCACTGATTTTCGACGGTAATTAAAAATATTCTAGTGCAAATTATTCTGTCAGATTATGAACTTTGAAATCATAAAAATGCTCACTGATCTATATTTCCACCCATTCATTAATTCATCTGATTCCTCTGCGAAATTAAGTCATTTGATTCTCCTTCGAAATCTCTTCGATTGCAAAATGCTTGCGTTAAAGCAGTGATGACGTCACACAAGCTAAGGATGTTACGCCTTCAAAGTTGCATGTAGCGAGATAAATCACAGTTAAAACTCCGTTAAGTTTCAAAGCATCATACCGACATTAGGATACAGTTTCCACGGTAACAGTTTTCAAGTTACGAATCGTAGACTGGAACTATAGATCTTACATTAAAATAATCTGTCTTGATGTAATATTAAACTTATCTGTCCTTGTATTTGTAAAGTGTAGAAATGGTTTAGCGTTACTAACCTTTATCTGGGGTGAATATATCTCCTGACAATTCAATCCAGTTGCCTTTCCAAACTGTGGGCTGCTCGGCAATTGGAACATAGTTCTTCGATCCATCTAGCATTAGAAAACATTTTGGGTTACTTTATACCATTGAATTTCTATCAATTACAAAGGCACATGTCATCATGTAAAGAGATGAAGAATCGTGCTAAATACTTTTTATTTGGAAGGAGGGAATTTGAGGAGAATGAACGCATTTAAAAGTATACAGTACAAATAATGATTCAGCCTAAATTATGACTGAAATAGGAATATAAGTTTGTTGAGAATATTATATTAACACAGACTAATTCAATCTTATGTCAATAAATCTCACAAAAATTTTTCTGCATACTAACTGTTGCATTTTGAAGGCTGTATTGTTGATTGGAATTGAAATGAGAGCTTTAACTTATTTAGAAGATAATTTATTGCTGTATGGTTTTATGTATATTTAATTGATATTGTTTGTTGAATTTTTTCCCATGATTATATGTTATTTATATCTATATTTTATAATTTTTTTAATAAATACAGATATACATTTGTATTAATATTTTTTTTATGTATAATGTATTATTTGTAATATATTATACCTTGATATAATATTGTACAATCAGAAGTTAAATTATTTAATAAAATTTATGATCTGCATAATACTTACAATAATATATAAAAAAGTGTTCTATAAATAATTAATCATAATGTTTTGAACATTTATTTCATAGTGCCTCTTCTCTTTAAATGAATTAGTAAACTTATTTTTATGATATTAGTTTATACTTTCACTGTTTAAATTATTCTGTAAATTAGAATAAAATAAAAATATTCATAAATAATTGTAAAAAGGGGCGTAATTCAAATACCAAGCCGTAACATAACTTAAAGAACATAGCACATCATATATATATATATATATATATATATATATATATATATATATATATATATATATATATATATATATATATATATTTTTTTTTTTAAATGAATGTCGTATAAAGTTTTGGAATTTAGAACTCTTGAAGACGGTGAATGCAATAAGTTTCTTTCAATAAACGTTCCATCTCAGAATCAGCTATATCAAAAGTTTGAAATGAAAAATCTTGCAAAGTATAGGAACTGTCGTTAAATTGTGCGGTAACATGACATGAAAAACATTGACAAATATAATTTTTGTCATGTCTGATCTATTGTGGTTCATGCGTTTAGATATTTGTTGACGGTTTTTTTCTCCAATATATTTGATGCAACACTTTGTGTGTATTTTGTACATGTGCTTAGTCCAAATTCAAGTTTATGGTCTAACGGACTAGTGACATTTAATTTCTTAGCATCATAATACATAGCTCATATTCCTTTATAATCATACATTAAATATTCAGATGAATATTATTGGAGGCAAACATGTTTATTTGAGTCTGAGTCTAGGACATTAGTTTTTTTTATACATGGAAATTCCTAAACTTGTTTACAACTGAATGTTTTAGACAGGAAAATGACCTACATTCTGTTTCTATTATTGTGTCTTAACCTTTAAATGTCAATGTTGTTTACTTGAAAAAATATTAATTCCTACCTTAGCATCTGAAGTGGAATTGGTCTCATTGTTGTGTACGGTTTTTAATTTGTTTGGATTTATTTAAATTGTTCACTGCAATTACAAATTGCTCATTAATATTACTGCTCCAATGGCTTAAGTGGTTAGAGCGTCCAGCTCGGATGCGGGAGGTGGCGGGTTCCATCCCCGGTTGAGTCATACCAAAGACATAACAATGGTACTAGCAGCTGCCTCACTAGGTGCTCAGCATTGAGATGTTAGTGTCAGGACTTCTCGGCCTGGTGTCAGCATAATGCGACTGGGTGGGACATGATGCTTGATGCCCTAGTGCTAAATATCAGTAAAAACTGCCATACTGCAGGCATTTTAAATATAAGACTGAAAATAATTAAAGCTGCGTTAAAAATTTAAATTTCACACTCTCATTAATACCTCTTGAACAAAATTGTTAATGTTTAATTATAGTTCATTTAGTTAAGGACATAATGTATATTTGTTAAAACGGGGGGAATGATTGTCCCTCCGTATTTGGTTTTCGTTATCTAGGGGTTGACCGCCCTCGATGTTATTGCCCGGTTCGAGTAATTGTAAATATAAGTGGTGAAACTTATAGGTGAAATAGATAGAGATCTGAGCAGGTATATAGAACAAACCAACACGAGCCCCCGTACATGTAAACAAACAATTTAATCAATTACATACAAACACTGTGAAAACTCATTACATCAGGAATGTACTCTGTTTTAGAAATTTAAACTTCCACCGAAATACAAAGAAAACGCAAATAGATCTAAAGAAAATGGTCGATCTGTTTACTGATAGATTTAGTTCATCATAGGATCGAGTGGACAATCGAAGTCAACGTCTTGTACGATTTCATAACCTGCTCGGTCTCAGTCTGTTTTGCTTCCTCTGTAGCTGTTCAGACTCTTAGATCTCAGGATGATACTTTCTACCATCGTCTCAGGATACTCTCAGGATACGTCTCAGAAATTAATACGTCGCAGGATTGCGTCACAGGATAATCCGTCTCATACGTCTCAGGAGCTATTTTCTCCCTTTTAAATAAATATAAATAGAGACAACCTAAATTTCCCGTTATTTATGAAACAGTTAATTCTTCATTATTCTCCCTCGTTATCAGATTCTACTATCAGTGCTAAACAGACGCTAAGGTTATCAATCGACTCCACATGTCCTATAATGACCCTATTTAGTCAAATGGCTAATTCGTTACGCCTTGACCTTACACATTAACACATACGCGAGGCCTGGGGTTCTGAGCCAGCCTCAATTTACACCGCGAATAAATAGGATACATCACATCAATCAATTACTAGATCATTTCAGTCAATACACACTTATTCTTAATCATACGTGAAATCTTCTAAATTCGGCGAATTCACACGGATTCTCGTAATCATATTAACGAATGTAATGTATTAAATTCTTAGAACATAATTCTTATGCAAACAAGACAACAAATTCAAACAATTCGTCAAACTTATCTAAAGATTAATGTACGACATTCCTATGCATAAACTCAACACAGTTATACTTCATAAAGCAAATTATTACACGAATGTAGAAAAAAGATTCATGCTGATACAAGTAAATAACTTCAGCAAAGCATTATATATGGCATCAACAAATTACATGGAATTGTCACACTACCTTTGCTTTCAACGTTCCTCCCTCTGATCGGTAAATTAGTTCGTCGGTTCCTTTCGACAATAGCCCCCTTTTTGGACAACAGTTGTTTTACGGAAAGTTCTTGCAAATTCCCGGAGTCCTAGTTTTTGGGTCTCCTCTTGCAGGAAAAGCTTAGACTGATTAAAATTCGATGCGGGCGATATTAAAACCTATGAAATTTTGTGTTGGAACACGCCCTCTCATTTAACGCAACCAATCAGAATCAAATATCTCTGCCGCCTTTTTTCCAGAGGCGCCAAAGTCAGGGTCAGCTTGACCTGGTACTTTGAGTAACAGAGTTTCTGCGATCTCTCAATTGTGACAACTTTACCATGAAAATGAAGTTTTCCTTGTCCTTAATAATCCGCCTGGCTGCTGTATAAACAAATGTTTAATTAGGAACGAAATTCTCCCTCTAAAGGACATTACCGTACACGGTAGTATGGCGATATGATACACGCTTGTCTCCATAAATCTAATTAATGGTTCTCTGGTCTCAACTAATGTATTCTTGTTAGATCGACATAAAATTTGCCACTTCACAATATTATTGTGATAAATCAAGAGACTGTTAAAACAATGCCACATTCTTGGCCATTGGTACATTTGAGATAACATGCATATCTGCACATTCAATGTTGTCGGTTATTTGAAACACCATTGTAATTCATTCTTTACATTTGGACTTGTGATAGGACTTTACGATTATTTTGGATTTAATTCACAGTACTGTAAGATCTGTTTAAACTTTCACTTCATAATTAAGAGAAATAAATAATTTTTTGAATTTTACAAAAATGTATTCGTTTTCGCTCTTTTTTTATACTTAGTTTAAGAACAATAATTGTGACAATATCTCTTCGAATTTATGATTTCATAAGGAAAATTGAAACTAATTGCAAATGGAGACAAAATAATTTAATAACATTTTCAAATGATCATGATGGCTGTTCGTGATTTAACTTCAAGAGCAAATATTTACGATTGCATTTATGAAAGAATAAATGGGATCAAACTGAATGTGTGAAGCATACTTCGTACATGTTAGTAGTCGTATATTCTTCAGGAAAAGACCATTCTTAATGGGTCATTGGCGTTTTAATGAGGTCATTATAACCACTGCTTACCTACAAAGTCGTACTCCACTGTAAGTTTAACGCTGGCAAACAATTTTCCATGAGCGTTCTGCAAAAGCTTTACGAAAGCAACAGCTTCGTACCTGGTGTTCGTTTTAAGTTTCACCCACTGGGAAGGACCCATAATGGTCTGGTTCCTAAAACAAAACGTATGTATTGTCACTATCCATTGTTTCTCTACATGAAGCCAGTCTTTTATTGGTAATGTATATCCTTTTGGCGTGGATACATTATCTGCCAGTCACGTACATCTCGATCACGTGCTAGAAAGAATCTATATTGTCTCCTTCCTTTAAAATCAGAAACATCGTTAAATTCTTTTCTTGATATTAGTCTTTATCTATGTTATATTTTCATTACCAAAATAAAATTATTACCGTTGTCGCTATAAGATAAAATGTCATATTTGGTCGCACATAAATCATTTGCTTTCTGAGCGTTTGACATTCGTTAAGCATCGAATATACTGAATAATTAACCTGTAAATATAGGAGGCGTGTCTGGGGATATGGTGTGTCATTGGTGTTATTCTGTAACCCAGTCACATTATTTATGTCGTGCGGTGTTTGATAATTTGCAAGTTCCGGTCAATTGTTGTTTCGGTAACAGGCGACATGATCCAAATGACAGCTAATAACAGCTATAAGCATGCATTAGAGGCATGATCTCTAGGATTGACCGAGAACTTGCGTTGGTTAAGCAAAGCAAACTCTAAAAGAGTGTAATTCAAACAAAGGTCATAATCCGATATAATATATTTAATTATAGGTCCTTTTTATCGTATTATTTATGTCACAATACAAAATACAGTAATACGTAAACATTCCATAATAATAATATTTAGGAAAAATTCCACTTTTGTTTGAAAAGTAATATTTTAATAGAAATCGGATATATTGGAACTATCTACTCGAGCGCAAGAATATTCTTAGGTAATAAGGCTTACAACGAACGAATATCTTGTTCTATTTCTGATACGCGACATGTTATCTATTTTCAATGAATTCAACGTGTGATATTTTTACAAGTTGAATTCTTTTTTGTTTCAGAGAAAGGTCACTCGTATCTATGCCACTGTGGTTGATATAGATGTTGCCATCAGTAATGTTTCCACGTTGAACCATTCACAGAAGATTGCAGTGGAGCTTCACAAGACGATGTGCGAATGAAAGATGGCTTGGTCTCTACGTGATGACCGGTTGGTACTTTAGATTGGAAATAATTTTAGAAACAATGTTGGGTTTTTATTGATGACTGCATTCTGTAGATGTAGAATAACTATTCGAATAATACACCTGTCTTAATCCCTTGGTATTGAAAATTTGCTTCGACAATATTATCAATTGGGAAATGCTGCATATTTATGTTACGTAATAACATATTGTTTCATCTATTACTGACTGCGATCACACGTAATAAGAATGTAATAGTAGCTGAGACTAATTTCTAAATTGATTGTTTGGACGTTATAAGTAGAGGTATGTGTACGTTGTTGCACCGCTCCCGCAAAAAGAAGCTCAAATTCAGACAAGATGTAAAGATTTTGATGACGTGAATGTTTTCACACGGTTAAGGATATTTTCTGTCTACAGAGAACAAAATAGACTTTAATCTCATGATTCAAATATTATCTTAGAGCAAAGGAATTCAATAAGAAATTGTAAATTTAGTGTTAATAGTAACCTAACAATTAACTGTTATTCATGGGTTACATACAAATTCGTTTTAACGAAAGAGAAATCATTATAAGAGGAAGTATTGCAGTATTGACGTAAAGTTACTGATACAATTTACACATTCTTGTATTTGAAAACTTAAAAAAAATTAAGGACAAGAAACTTGTTTCAGCAATCGATTCAGTGTTGGTGTGGTGCATGGTGTCATAGCTAGTAATACATTTTCTGCAGTGTGGCAGTTTATAGTGATGTATAGCACTGGGGCATCATGCCGCAGACATGTAGCATGATGTCCCACCCAGTCATATTATCCTGACACCAGATCGACCAGTCCTAACAATACCCTCCTAATGCTGAGCGCCAAGTGAGGCAGCTGTTAATACCATCTTTATAAGCCTTTGGTAGGACTCAGCCAGCGATCGAACCCACGGCCTCCCGCATCCGAGGCGGACACTCTAACCACTAGGCCACCGGAGTGGTTGGGTTGGGTCGGTGTTTGAAAGTACAGGGACACACTGAGATTCTATCGTGCGAGTGCAGAGTTCCTTCACCGAGGACACATCACATTACCCGATCTGGGCTGATCCAAGCGTAAATCAAACCCGAACACATTCTTGTATTTGAAAACATCACGAAATTAAGGACAAGAAAATTGTTTCAGCAATCGATTCAATGTTGGCGTGGTGCATGGTGTCATAGCTAGTAATACATTTTATGACAGAAAGTGATGGCAAAGCAAAGTAGGAACAGGATAATGACGCATATACAAATGTTGAGGGCGAATAAAGCCTTGACGTTAGTCAATTTCGTATTTGTTCTTACACCTTTCACTTTTAAGACCCGCAAAAATATCGATTTATAATTTCGTGACATGACTTTCTTACCTTACGAAAGCGTTCTGTTTCTGGTTTCTCTTTGTTTATAAACATTTGTAATGATTTGACGTGCCCTTGTGTTTTGTTTTCCTTTTTCAGCATACCTTTGCACTAAATCTTGTTTAAAAATGGTTGTACTCGGCTTCCATTAACATATGTATTGTCGATTACCTGCCAGAAGATTTAATGGCATGTTGTCCACTGTGTTTATCTGAGGTCAGCTCGCAGTGATGGCTGAAGCAATCCCAGTTGCTCAAGCTCTCGAAATCCGGGTTCTGCAGTAGGTTGGCCCCAGCAGCTGCAGATACAGCCAGTGAAACAATGACGACGAAACGAGTAATCATTCGACTGCCTGCTACGGCAACTTTGAACTATAGTTTTTGACCGGCGAGGGAATCAAGTGAGTTCATAGGCTTGCGCTTATCTAATGGTACATGTCTTCCATATCGAAGGTCAATGATATTCCAAAGATAGATCGCTTCCAGTGTGTCAAGGTGCTCAAATTCTAATCCAGTTCAATATTTAATCCTAAACATATTTTCAAAGATAACCTCAATCTTTCAAAAAGAGGCACAGTTCTATATATATCTAGAGTTGTGCCAGTTTTTGCACACACACACACACACACACATATAATATTTTTATATAGATATTAAACATATGCGTAATTATTATATGTAAAATTGAGATAGAAAAGTAAATGTCAAAATTGTAAGTTTTAGATAGTATTAATGAATAGTAGCTTCAAACTTGCCTTTATGAAGAGTTTAGCGAAAATAATTAGGTGTCTAGAACATTATTCCCCGCGTTTTTCAGTATAAAAAAAATGATTAATGAAACACTTGTAATTTTGCTAAAAGAAACTGATATAAAATGACTTACCTTATCTCATTTTCTTTCATTTGTTTCTGTAATAACGTTTATTATTTGAAATTTGATATCATATATCGCAAATCTTTATATTACAAAAATCTGACTCCACTGCATTTATTCATCAGCTGCGAGTCAGTCTCCTCTCTCCCAATTAAAGTATTTACCCAGTAAAACCTTACAAATGCTTATGTTGACAAAATGAGGGCTTACTTTTTCCTTTTCTATTTATTGGGCTTTTTGTTACTCTTTTCATTGTTTAGGTTGTCAAAACGAAATCTTGCGTTTATACTTATTTCATAGTAACAATGATTTATAAAACTCTCTTTTTGTGTCACCAAAACCTTGGCTTGGCCACAATTAAGCCTGGCGAGTTAGGCCTTCAGGCCTAGATTTAAAGATTGTTAGGTTTTAATGTATGGATAGATTTGATGCTACTAGATAAGTTTTGAAAATATATAAGTGAATTGACTGATTCAAATAACTCAGGGCTACCACAATCAATTCCATCTCTTGTTTCAGATTATGCTACATATTTGGGCAAGTTCTTATATTTAAACTTTGACAAATTAAAGGTAATAATAATAATAATAATAATAATAATAATAATAAATAAATAAATGAGATAGCATTAGGATAAAGAAGAAATAGAACACAAAAAGCAGCAGGAGAAGATGTTAAAGTTCTAAATATGAATACTTTTTCCATTCTTAACAAGATTTATCATTTCAGTGTATAATGACCACTGACCAAAGTATCCAGTTACTAACAAAAGTCTAAAGGAAGGTGTGAAAACAAAATCTTCACGTTTTGCACAGGGACATGAATATGTTGCGGGGTGGGTAGTTTGTGCGTAACTCCTGTTGACCCAAATTACTTCTTAGGCATATAAAACTGGATGCGGAGGGAAAGAAGATTCATTTATATCACTGAACTACATGATACTGGCATCATTGAATCGATTCATTGTGTAGACGCTTTGGTTGGTTCTTAAAAGGAATATTCTGTAAAACATATAACATTGCTACTTAGGAGGAAGTTGAAAGCTGAAAACACATACTGTGGACAGAAAATGTTTCACGGTGGAAGATAAGATAGAATTTGATATTTGCATACTGTAAGTCCAAGGAAATATAAAGTAATTCAGTTAGTTACTAGTTATGTGCACTTGCTTGATTTCATTATCAGTGAATATCGTTTCGGTGCGGAAAGGGATCTTTGTATATACATGATTATGACCAGGTTTTTATGCATTTACTACTTAGAGTGGTAACTTGTTCCAACTTTCAATCGCTCTATGATAAAATGGTCTTCCTGAATTTGGTCTTTGATAATGCTTTCGAGTTTTATTTTCCATTGAAAATATGTTGCCTAAAAGAAAGGATTAGTTTATGTTTTCATTACCGTATCTGATATTGTTTTCCAAAAGTATTCAGTGACTTTAATAAAGCCATGATAAAACCAACATTCGTTTATTTATTTCATTGCTCTGAATTCTATGTAGTTTCATACACTAATTAACTGTCCGCCAATGTTACGAATGTGTTGTATAATATTAGCAATGTTATTGAAATTGATATCGACCTATGATATGGTATATTTGTCATTACATTAGTATTTGTTTCGGCAGGTATCTTATTACATATTTAAAATGCATTAATTTAGTTGGACTTTTGATGTGTAGTCCTACTAAGCGTCTTTCAACATTCTTTTTATTTCAATGTCTACCACCACACGGTAATTACCAATTTATGGATTATTGTTCAATTGCACCATTCACATTATATCAGTCACAATGAAAATGTTTTCTTTTGATTCATACAACTCAGTATATAATTCACTTATGTTTCCACCTTTTTGGGTATTTTATTTATAAGACTACAGATTTAAAATGGTTGTTTTGAATACTTTGTCTGCGCATTTAAAGCAAATAAATGTACATTTGATATGTATCTGCGTTATTCTTTGGCTTTATCTACAGGTGAAATAAATATTGAACAATAACTATGTTTTTACCGTTATCATGAAATCTACTCTGGGGGCGGGGGGGGGGGGCCGAGTGGCAAAGTGGGTTAAAGCGCTCACCGTTACGGATCAATGTCATCTCACCGTTGTCTGCGTGAGTTGGAGTCTCAGGCTCGGTCAATGCGGGTATGTGACAAAGCTTGCCCGTAGCTTCTCGAGGGCCGGTGGTTCTTTCCCGGTTTTCACGGGTTCTTCCTCCACCATTAATACTGGCAGCCATGTATAGTCTATATTGTGCTGAAAGTGGCGTTAAACCCTATAATAATAATAACAACAACAATATACTCTTGTATATACATTGAATCAATCCGTACGCAATGTTAGTCTGAACAAAATTTTTAACAGTCACGTTATTAATTCATGTGTGCTTGTGTTGTTCGTTAAGGAAATATTACATTGCTGCTGTAAACTGATTTCCTAATGTTTTGTCTTGAGAACAAAGCATCTTGGGTAATCTTTCAACAGTAATGTTGATCTGTTCAAGTTGAATTAAACAACACCTCTGGATTGGTGCTCCTTGTAGACTCATTCGTGGTAAATGAACTCATATTAGTTGCAATCGTAATAACTGCAACACAAATTCATTTTATTTCTTTCGATGCAATCACAAAAGAAAGTAATTTCATTTTTATACTCAACAATCAGGCATCGAGGAATCGACTCAAAATTGAATATATCAAATTGGAATCAAATATTGTCAAAGTTATAATGAGGTTAACCACCTTCGGTAGCTTCCCAAACATTTGCTCATTTCATGGAAAATCTAAATCCCTAGAAAGAGCGCATGGGTAAAGTGGAAAACGACCATTGAACACTTGAAAGTTAAGTGGTATTTAAAATTTCTCGCCGCATAGTACAAATCGAATAGCTTCTTTACCTGTGTTTTATGCGCCAGAAGATTCACTCCTTAGTTTTAGGAGTTTTGCATTCGTGACTTTTACTGGTAACCATACACGTCCTAGAAATGTGGTATTCATTGAGTTTTAACGTATTATCCATAACATTACAAATGACTATATCTTAACCAGCATTCTACCCTAATTATCAAACATTTGAGTTATTATTGATAATTTTGTATACGTACAAAGATTGTTTGTTTAATAAATTTATACATAATCGTGAAATTAATGATAATAATATATATATATATATATATATATATATATATATATATATATATATATATATATATATATATATATATATATATATATATATATATATATATAAAGAACGTGCAAAGAACCTACAGCGCACAATGCACTTTGTTTCTTAGTCATAAGCACGATTCAGGCCAAATAACTTAAACAAATTATTTAATACAGACCATAACTGCATTAGATACATTTGACTGTGGATACATTCAAAAGCGATCGCCGATAGGGAAATTATATCTTTACTGAGCTTTTAAAACTAAATTGAAGAGATTGATTATATAGCATTAGTGTATTTATATTCGATGAGAGAGAGAGAGAGAGAGAGAGAGAGAATTGATATGGCACTATAAATGGATAATTACAAGCTCCTCCCACCCCCCACCCATTTAAAAAATTGAATTGATACAGTATCTGACATATAAATAATTAAGACTGAATAGCGAATACATAAAGGCACTCATCTGTAATATACACAAATATTCCTTTGTATAAAGTAGCTTGTTTTAGTATATGGTTTTCTCGTTTCACCTTCTAACACCGAGGAAACATGGCCTCAAAAATGATGTGTTTCATCTTCCATTCCTACCTTAAACTCGTCTCCAGTAACAAGGGAAGCATCTGCCCCTCACCAGTGTTTGTGGCTCCAGATACCCCATATCAAGATGCCTTGGACATTTGGATGTCCGAAAAATGCTCTCATGGCTTTCTCGTAGCAATCTGCCCGATCGTTCTCCTCAGGCAATGTGATGTCTAGCTCAGTTATGAAAATGGGAAGCTCCGCCTCTGAGAGCTTATCAAGTCTTCGCGGCCAGAAAATTAGGAAATGTGAATGATGGGGGAGAGGTGTTGAAAACACGCGCCTTGTATTGTACTCCTAGAACTTAAAAGTAAGCGTACATGCTGCCATATCCATAGTTGTTGAATTTAGATAAGTTAGTTTTTTTTTACGTTTCCTCAAAGACCACAAGAAACATGGTTAATTTCGTTTAAGTAACAATTTGTAATATCTTCTCTAAATAGCTACGCAATTATAAATGTATGGGTAAAATATGACACGTTCTACGAGATGTGTTAACATAACATTTCCAATTTTGTCTCTAAAAAGATCCACAAATATTATTCCTATGAACATTTTTTAATATCTGATTTCCAATCTGGCCCCAAGACTGCCACATCATGTTAAGTCAATGTATATCTTTTAACACTTTTAACATTGGTTTGCACATTTTGATCCTATAGAGTCCCACAAAGTGTTATGAAGAAACGAAATGATGAAAAATATACATTTTACATAGGATTTCCCAACTTGATCTATTGTAATATTCGTGTCTTTTCCAAGCCATTCCACGTTTACTTACATAATTCGTTACGTTTTGTTACAACCATGACGTACCTTAACATGTTTATATAATTATATTCATCCATCACGTTCCGCTTCCAACAGAATGCAAACTATAAGACAGACATTTAAAATGCACGCCTTAACACACATTGATAGCTGCAGAAGGCAAATAACTCCATGTCTTTACATTTCGTTTATTTTGATGCCTTAGGATGAATGCGTTCCCTTGAGCGAATACGTTTCGGATTCTTCTGTAAGTAACAATATCCTGAAAAAAACTTTGTGTACGTTATTTCTTTTCTTTGTTTTTTTCTTTTTCTTTTCTCGCTTACAAATGATTGAACTCAAGAAGCAAAGCTGGTAGAGATTGTCGCTATTAGAAGTCTGTAGTTGAAAAGGCAACATAAATCTGTAAGAAAATGGACATCAAGTCCCTTGTACTTTAATAGCTATCACAGTGGATAAATGACATTAATTCCATCGTGTATGCAAAGTGGAGAATACAAAGTAAACTTTATTGCACTTGGTAATATTTTGCAGAGTAGGCACCTGAATAGCATTGTTTGGTTAATAAGCTAAGATTCCTACTCAAAACTAATTAATGGTTAAATTGGATATTCTCCATTGTTAATCAAATTAATTGTTCACAAGTGGGCAAATCCTAATGAAAATCCATGATGGAAGGCGATGACTTCTATAATAACCTACGAAGTGCAGATGTGTCAGCAGTCTCTTGTTAAATCACAGAAAATATTTCAGTTTTGAATTCCGTATAAATTCAAGTAAACGTCTTTGTCCAAGAATTATCGGAGCACTTATGTATTTCCAGGGAAAACAATCACTTGAATTCAATAATTTGAAGAAGAAAACATTTCAACCCTGGTCACAATATAATACAACTTAAAATGTAAGAGTTTAAAGCACGACTGATATAATTCTTATCAAAACACAAGTTATACGTCTAAGACGCAAAACGAATTCCAGGATGAGGCCAAAGGTTCATCTTTCTGAAAAAATAGAAGTTTGTTTACCAATTGACACGTGCTTTATATCATGTAGTCCATATGTGACCTTCACTCAGCTTACTGACTTTTACTCTGTGAAAGATAAATAAATTGTTTACCAAAACTGTCGCAGATTTTGAAGTTTTGAAGTTCAGCAACTAGTTACAATGTTTCAGTTCTGGACAAAGTCAAATCCAGTAAACAATGTTACTTTAAAATAGCATGTAACGAAATAACAAAATTAAATCTAACAAAAAATAACAAACAATTAAAGTAAATATACATACAACCTCCCTCATAAAAGAAAAAGAAAGAAAGCTTTCTTTTACAATGGGTCAATTATATATGTGGTTTATAAAAAAATAACATCAAAAGAAATCTTATGAATGATACAAAGTATGCATAAAATAATATATTTATATACACGCGAACGTGCGTCTGATATTTGGTTGTTTTTTCCCTTGATGTGCATGATATCAATATTATATTTCTGTAACAACGAACTTAACCTTAACAATCTCAGATTTTTGTTCTTCATCTTACCGGTGAAAGTAAGGGGCTTGTGATTACTAAACACAATTATCGGAGAGGAAGATGAACTAATGTAAACTTCAAGGTGTTATAATGCCAATATCAAAGCTAGACATTCTTTCTCGATTGTAGAATAAATAATAAAAGACTCTGAGAAGTTCCTGTGTCCCTTAACATGTTATTAGGGAAGGGATTGGCTGTATCAAGCATGAGTTGATATAGAACCCTTCGACATGAATGTTTCATAATTCGCGATAATAAAATCCGACTGGGGTTTATTAGAACAAACAAATGTATTGCAATCAATAGATGACCATGACCTTGACCTCTTAGAAATAAGAGCATTTAGAATAGGTCTGTCTTAATTCTGTTGCTTATTTTTCAATTTGTAGCAATCAGACATAACGTGTCTTTCCTTCTTACAATAGGTAGACGTAGAAAGAGATTAGGATTTCTGATCATTCTTATCAGAAATTCGACTTCTAAACTTTGTGCCATATTGAAATTTAGAGGGGCTTGTATTCGGCTGAAATACTTTTCTACCAGAAGGCTTCAGAGCGGAAGAGTTGCTTACAAAATAAACTTTATGAGTTAAGGAATACCTATCAGCAGAACGAGCAGCATTTTCTATATTTTCGACCTTATGTTCATCAAGATAAGTCTTAATGTCACTATGGACACATTTCTTGAACTCTTCATTTAATACGTGTTGTCTTAGATTTTCATAATCTTGATCAGCTTTCTTGGCTAAGCACCACCTATCAAATAATTGCACTTTTTTTCTTGCGAATTTGACGTGAGTTTCTCCAGCTTCTGTCTTTATAGTTCCTGAAGTTTTGTCGATAAGCCTCAGGGACTAACTCATAACCCTTTTTAGATGCATTCTTAGCCAGATCTTAGCCATCTCTCTGCTGTACTGACATGGATGCATAAAATGTCTCGGGTTTTCCCAAAAGGTGCGCTCTGTAATAATAGAGTCCAATGCTCCCTCGGACATTTCAACTCAATGATTCTTACTCTGAGAAAGATAAAAAGAATTTAAAAAAGTTGTTTGCCAAAACTGTCACTGACTTTGAAGGTCATCAACTAGTAACAATGTTTCAATTCTGGACAATGTCAAATCCAAATATATATATATATATATATATATATATATATATATATATATATATATATATATATATATATATATATATATATATATATATATATATATATATATATATATATAGGTAGATAGATAGAGAGAGAGAGATACCCACGTTATTGAACTCGAGTTGTGCAGTATATACAAAACTTCGTCAGATTTTCGTACATGCATATGTGCCATGGTGGAAACATGGGTGTTCATTGAGAATTGGCACATGTGGATGCTACTGACTTCCTTCATCGTTCCCGATGTCACTACGTCATAGTCATTGGCGAAGAAAGGAATATTATGGTCAGCAAGACGAACCTGACGGTAAATGTCAAAGGTGTGTTGCTGAAAAAACCACCCATGTAGGTTTTCATTGATGACATCCCAGTTCTCCACACTGAAATGCATATAAACCTCTCTAGGAAACACCCGATGCAATGCATATTTGGGATTTGAACATAAAAAGTTATAAACCCTTTATATTACTAATTCGATGATAGTGCGTCAACATTTAGACATTAATTGGTTTGCAAAAATTCATATATATTTTATTAGGTTTGTAGATTGAAAATGCGTTGTCATATACCGATACCAGATCATTCCAAGGTTGATAATGAATTAACGAATTATGCTTCTTGTATATACATATTGTGAGAATTGCGTCCACAGTTTACATTGTTTCGTCTTTCACTCCTTCACTTTAGATATTTTTGACATTGTCTTACTTAAAAATCTCACCATAAGCTCAATATAATCTAATTCATCTTTGTTTCCTTCAGATCAACGTACAAGATATGCTTCTATTTTACAGTAATTGTTTGCATGTGTTTAATTTCGACCTCATCTTCTTCGTTCTTGATGGAGAAATGAAAGAGAATGGATCACTTATAGCCATTTCTGTTTGAGTACCACTCAATTAATCCTTTCCGTCACTGCTTGCTTGCTTCAAGACATATCCCCGCAGCACCAAGTGAGGGTTGGCACGATCCACTGACGCAACGACACAGTGAGCTCTCACCTTCAGACCGGGGAAAACGAGGCAGATAAATTCACGTTGTATTTTTGTTATTATCTATCTGTCTATGAACCTGATTTTCAGGCACTACAGGGTATTAAAAGCGATACAAATTATGTTTGGCCATATGGTACATTTGGTGGTGGTGTAGGAGTGTATGAGAGCTGAGAAATCCCATAACGGCTAAAATTATCAGCCAACTTCATGTTCTACAAGGGTTAGATCTCTTGCTGTAATAAGAATCTATTCCATACCCCCTGACAATACAGTCATTTTTATTACATATTAGTAGTTTCATGTTCAAAATGTTTATGAAAAGTTTAATTATACATTTTTTACCTTTAATAAATTGAAACTTTAATCGAAAGTTATTGTTACTATTAAATGGTTATAATCTAAGTAATAGAAAGGAGCAAGACCAACAAGTTTTGTAAAGCTTAACAAAATATGTAACTATCAAAGTTATTAGTAATTGTCAAGACATAAGCAAGCATCTATTTACATATCTTATATAATTTTATACCTTTGATAATTCTAAAACAGACCCTAGTCACTTATGCAAAATCTGACTATAGATAATTGGACATTACTACAATTTACAGGCATGAATACAATTTACAAAACTTAGATAACATCATGTACCAGGAATTAAGAAGTATAAATTTCCTTTTTTTTTATAATTTTATACCCCTTTCTTAATTTCAGAAAGATTTTCATATATACATTGGCGTATATTAGAACTCATTATTACCGTATTGTAAAATTTGTATAATTAATGATGGTATGGAAAGTTTTGGTTTTGGGGTCTAAAATGCATGTGGTGCAAATATTGCATTTTGCTGAGATCGAACAGTTCATAATATTTGTATAGTTTTCAGACTATTTGTTCGCCATGAAAATCGACGACATTTGGTGAGTAAAGTTGAAATATGTGTTCTATGCAAATATACGAGTTTAACTACAAACTGGCAGCAAAATATTGGCCTCAAAGAATTAAGCTCATAATTGTTACTTCCGGGAAAATATTGACAAATGTATTCCCTATCTTTTTCTGGAGTTTTTTTTTTCCTCTCTTATTTATGGTGGTTATACACGGCTGACATTTAAGTAATCCTGCTTTAAATGTAACAGAAATTGTATACAATATAAGGAAAACAGTGTTATTATTTGCGTGTATTGTCTTTAGTGCACAGTGAGTTAAACAAGTACCTAATCTCTCGCTGCTTTGATTACAGTTTAGCCTCTCAATAAAATGACGGATAATCCATGGAAAGTTCTTCACTGTGTTATCTCTGTGACGATTCTTTATATTAACATATGATTTATTGACACACTAGACATTTAAATGTAAGCAATATGTATATAAAATAACTGCGTGTTGCGTCGTCTTGGCGTTGGCTGTACATTTATTTCATATGAATATTATCGTGATTTTAAAAATTGGTTAAATATTTTCCTTTCATTTGTTGTTGTTGAGTTTAATTATAGTGGCGTGCGCACAATTGTGCATGTGCCACTTTTTTCTGACTGCACCGCAGCCTGCTAGTTGTTCCTGGGGAAGGGGATGGTGCCACCTCCCCCAGGCTTTTATGGATTCAAGGAACCCTGATAATTTGGCCTCAATCTGTGGGTCCTTAAAGGTCCCTTACATTTGAATGGTTGGCTGTCATTAGTGGGAAGGAGAGTTCTGGAGCGGTCCTGCTTGCTTCACATAGCTGGTTTCTTGTTGCATTTGCCTGGTGTTTCTTGCGATTTTTTTTCGATTTTTTTTCTTTCTTTTTTTCTTCAAAATATTCTAAAAGGAGGTGGCAAATGTTCTATGCTGTTTATAGAGGTTCTTAGTAGAAATCATGTATGAAGAGAGATTTTCAAGGTTATTATGGTATTACTAGTCGAAGTGTTTAGGGTGTGTTTCCTACGTTATGTTATTTATAAGTTTTTAGATATTACCTCTTTAAGTTATTTATTAGTTAATGTTTTTAGAGATTGAATGTTATTTATATTTTGTTTAGCAAGAGACCGGAGTCCTAGCCGATTACACGGTTCGTTAAGGACATCTAGGACCAGAATCCTAGCTGATTACTCGATTCGTTAAGGACATCTAGGACATCCGATTTTGCGGTTTCCTTAGTTTATATAGACGCTTCGTAAGTGAATTATTTATTAATACTTTTATAAAATTGAATGATATGTTATGGGTTTTTATGTGGTGGTTTCTAAATTTATTTAGCTAGTTACTGGGTCTTTTGGTTTTGTGAGGATAGTAATTATATTTTGTTCCTAAGTCCTTTCATAGTTTAATAATGGACATAGGTCTCAAACACGCCATTGTACGCTGTCTAGTTACGTCATATCAGGGACGTCATAATGTAATGATCAAGTCATGTCGAGCTGCAAGATAAATGTTCATTTGGTAAAAGCGAGTATGCTTCAATAATTTGCAGCCGAATTTTTAGGTTACTATGAAATAGGTGAAACCCAGGAAAGAGTGTAGCTTGGTAGAAATGTGTGTACTGATTGATGCCTTTATGATTTTCTTGGTTTGCAAGAAATATTCATTTATTTTCTGACGGATTTAAAAATATGAGTTCGAGGTTTGGAGATTTTCACAGTAAGAAAATATAATATATAATAAACATGAGGAACACTTTTTAGTTTTCATCGTTTTATTCCGTAATTACTGATGCGCAAAGCACCTGAAGAAATTACATAGACTAGCAGGAGAATGTTGCCATTTACAAATTGCTAACAGTAGAGCTGTATGCTGTCTCATACGACGACCGCATTGGTTTGATGTGGGTTCTTCGCGAGAAATAAGAGTTCACGAATGCAACCATATTTCAACGTAATGCAGTTACGCAGTGAATGGACTTAGATACCTTCATTGCCAAAGAAATCATCGAGATTATATTCGTAAGCAATTAAAAATCTAAGTAACATAAAGACACTGAAATGTACTTTCAAGCCATCTTTTCCAATATCTACATCAAGTGACCTTTAAAACGGAGACGCTTGTTTATATTCATGAAGTGACATTGATTGCTCACGATTTATCTCTGTATAGCAGACAAAGACCCTCCTCGCAGAATTACACATATCCACTTTTTCACCAAGAAGACATGCACATATCACATGATACATACACGTATTATCTAAACAGGTTGTGTGATTTGTGTGATTTGGTTTTTAATGTAGCTTTAACAAATTTTCTGTCATATCGCTACGATGTCTGCAGTGTGGCAGTTTATAGTGATGTCTAGCACTGGGGCATCAAGTCTCAGACATGTAGCATGATGTCCCACCCAGTCACATTATCCTGACACTAGGCCGACCACTCCTAACACTAACCTCATAATGCTGAGCGCCAATCGAGGCAGCTGTTAGCACCATTTTTGTAAGTCTTTTGTATGACTTAGTCGGGGTCGAACCCACGACCTTCCGCATCCGAGGCGGACGCTCTAATCACTAGGCCACCGGAGCGGTCCTCTAAACAGGCTGTTGCGCGGGCAATGAAATTAAAATAAAACAACGATTTACGATTATTGAGGATTCATTCAAAGACATGCTGGATTATGGTACATCAAGACTATGGTGTATCATCGAATTCAAGAAGAATATAATTTTTTCTGAATAAGCTATACTTGTTTTACATGTTATAGAACATTTAAGATTCGATGAAATTAATTCAAAATACAGTTGAGTATCTTTTAAATATTTTAATTTGTATTAATGTGAAATCTTTTTACTTAAGGATTTTAAATAATAGTTTGTTTTTGCTTTTTTTCTATTACATAATTTAAGATCTTAAGGTCGTAACAAAATTAGGCGCCCCTCCGGGATCTGAATTTGTCTCAAACATTTCAGAGATATACATAATTGACTTTAAAATATAAATTGACGTTGTTTCGTTTTTTATCTTCCCTGGAAAAGATTTTATTGTAATACATTTCATAAATCTTTAGTCAGACCAACAATGTCTTCAGATATCGAGAACTGTGGTCCAAATCCCACCATGAAAGGGTAAAAGTCTATGAAAAAGGATGCGTTGTTTAGGCATACACGACAGTTTCATATTTCGGAAGTAAAAGCATCTTTACAAAACAAAAATATAAAATATTTCGGTTCAGTCATTTTGGATGATAACGACATGGATTTGATAAGTAAGTCTGTCTCTGGCTTGGAAGGAAATAAAAGGGATTAAAATTTAAAAAATATAAAATAGGTTGAATTAGAATTAACAAAGCTTATGCTACAGACATAAATAATGCAATTACGAATTCTTAAGTGGAAAAGGAGGGGCAAAAAAGGAATCACAAAGAGAAGGAGAGAGAGAGAGTTAAAATCAGAGAGCAAGTGGAGAGAAATAAGCTTGAAGGGAGGGGAAAGGAAGATGTGTCGAGAGACAGTGGCGAGGGAAAACATATGCAAAGAGAGAAAGAAGAGTGGTAAGTACAGAGAAGAAGAAGAAGAAGAACGGAAACGCAAAATAGATTAAAAGCATTAGAACTGGAAGGCTCTCAACACATGTCCAGATCTTTAGGCTACCAAAAATATTAGATTAATACCCCGTTTTCATGGAAAAGGTAGACAAATACTACCCTCGCGTTGAAAAGATTGCTACAATTTGCAATAGCCAAGAGAGCATTAGATTTTCTATCAGAATGTTTAGGTATTGACGAAGTTCACGAAGTATGAACTTCACTGTCGGTACAATAAAGTGCTGATTATGATACTGTTAAGGAACTTATCTTGAACGGTTTTGAGTTGGTACCTGAGGCATATCGACTATTGTTTATAAATTTCAGAACAGAAACAGGACAAATCCGTTTCAAATTTGCAAGGGAAAAACAACAACTGTTCGATAGGTGGTGCTCAGACAAAGGGTTGGTCAATATTACAGTAACCAGACACAACTCATATTAATTAAAATGCTCAAGAATTTCATCCATATTGATGTTAAGACCTGTCTTGATCAGCAATAGGCAGAACTTTTGACAAATGCTGTTGAAGCAGGTGATGATTATTCCTCGCCTCAATCGTTTTATTTGTCAATAATTGTTTCTCTCACCAGTTCGTTGGTAAAAACACATACCAGTCTCGTACGAGTACTTCCTAGTCTGAATCTTGTACAAGTTTTAGAAATTGAGAACGTGATAAGGCTGATTAGAAATCCTTATCTCTTGCTTCGTGCACTTTTCGTAAAAGAAAAGGTAGTTACAAAACTATGGAAAAAAGATCTCTAGAGAATGTCGCTGACCAGAAAATTATTCCTTTATCTGACCCATATATTGGTCAATCTTTTACTCCTTGTCTTAATGAAGCAAGAAGTATTACCCAAAGTGACCATATTTGTACTCTTCAGTCTCTTTTTTCTAATTTTGGTGTCAAAAGACAATTATTCTTTTTCAAACAAGAACGAAATCCTGGGATTTCCTATTTTGTTTTAGAGACTATTAGCGGGTCTCAAGCCAAACAGTACGAGTTTGATATTCTGGAAAAAATGGTGTCCTTATGAAAAAATGGAGATCACCTGATTTAGCCGTTGGTGACGAGGGGTCAGTGGGCTATCAATTGATAGTTTAGCGGTCATATCAAAGGGAATTCTTAGTCAAGCCCATGAGACCCATTTGGCTGGTCATTTAAGTTGATGATTCTAAATACTGCAGCGCTTGTGGCACTTGTCAAATGGCAGGACAACACAATCAGAAGATATATAAGGCTCATCGGCAACCTATTCCTGTATTTGACGAACCATTTAGCAGAATAATGGTAGACTGAGCTGGTTCCACACATAAGAGCAAGTCAGGCAAACAATGCTTATTGAAGATAATGACAAGATTTCCAGAGACAATTCCTTTGAGAAATATTAAAACCCAAGCCATAGTAAAAGCTTTGATAATTTTTTCATAAACACATTTGGGCCTTCCTAAATATGTCCACTCTAATCGAGGGCCATATTGAATGCCTAGAATTTTCTAAATGTTTTGTATGAATTAGGTGACATTAGGCACATCAAAGGTAAAAGTAATCTGACTGCAAATGAACTTTCACGTGTATAGAAGTACAATTGCTTTATTTTGTGTATATTTTGACATTCATAAGACTTCTATGTAATTTTAATAAGTATAGTGTAATATGTATATTTGATTAATAAATAAAAGAAAACTTTATTGTGTAATACTTTCTTTTTCTTTATGAGGGGAGGCAATATGCATATTAAATTTGTATTGTGAGTTTGATTTTTTCCGTATTTGAGAATAGTGGTTTTGGCTTACCTGATTATGCTTATGTTTTTGTCACCTTTGCAATGTAATAATAAGTTGTGTACTGATATCTGAGTTCCAGTGTCTAGCCCTATTTACAAAATTAGAATTGTCAGGAAGAAAACTTGTTACCTTCATTAGGGCAATTTAGTTGTCTTAGGTTCATATATTGTGTAGTGGTAATTGCATTTTCATTCCTAATTTACATACAGTCTTTGAAATCCTTTTCATTTGTGTTCATATATAATTTGAGAAGAGATTTTAACTTAAATTGTTCATTGGAATTACAAAATACACAGTGAATTCGGACTAAGACATTACTTTGCGAATAATAATGAGGATTCATTCAAATACATTTGCATTATATAATTGTCGTACATCAAGACTATTAGTACATCAGAACATTCAATATACTTGGTACATCAACACATTGCCGTCTATTGGAATTCATTCAGAACATTCCATTCATTTGGATCGTGATAGGAGAGTCAAGATTATTAGGAATTCAATTTTCGCAACACTGTGTCGTCAGAGCAGCGAATGGATCAATTACAACACTGCATTTGGTGGTGAAAAAGTCTTACCATTTCAGTAAATATTACAAGAAAAATTGAACGGTGCTCTCAAGTATATGAGATATCATAGGTACACATTTAATATTGATACCGCACACTGGCATGCCCAAACATAAAACGAACATACAACAAATACAAATATTTACTTAGTAGATAACCCGAAACAGTTAAAGCACTTGAGAGAATATATGATTTAATCGTCGTTAAATACGAGAACATGAGAATCGTTTTTCATTAAGTGACATTGACGTGATGTACTTAGGAACAACAATTCCACAGATATTATTGGAAGTTATGTTTCCAACCTACGCAATATGATCTAAGTTATATTTACAATCCATGCAAAGGTATCTGTAATTTCGAAAAGATCATTCTAAACGTGTTTTGTGTGTATTTTAAGTTTCAAAATATTCATGAAAATCAAAGCTACCAAAGGCTCTATATAATGTTGCTCATGAGGAATTAGAACAATTTGAATCCCTGAACTTTTCTTTAAAACTGCATTACAGAGTATATAGACCTCATATGACCAGTGCAATCAAAACATCGTACAAAAATGAACCTTTTAAATGTAATGAAGTTTGTACAATCTTTGGACCTTATTATCAAAGTAAAATGGTATACCTTTTCTTATAGTTATTATTTCATAAAATGCTTTTTTCCTTTGGTTTTTTTATGAATAGTTACATCCAAAACCTAAAACAAGATAGGGTTCTTAGTAATTATAGATATAAAACGAACATTGGTTAGCATATTTAATCAGGATGTTGAAATATCGCAGTTCTGACACAAACGAAGCTAACATTACATCTTATACCTGAGATGCATCTTCTGCTTCCGTTGACTTTATAACTTGGTCGAATTTCGACTTCCAGTTCGTGTTCTCGGCGATTCCGGTCAGGGAGGCAGAATCCATTAGGAAATCTATACATGGATCTAACCCCTCCGCGAGAATTCGGCTGGTTTAATGGCTTAACAAGTATATCGAATATGTATGTTATACAAACACATGGATGAAATATAATTGTCACATTCAGAACAGTAATACAATGTAAGCTACGAATAAAGATATCACCTTATAGAATTGCTATAAGTATAAAGTAGCGACGTATTCGTAATTTAACATTATACGATCGGTCCCCCACCCCACCCCAATAACCCTAACCTTGTGCATTTAGGTATGTCAATCGGTATGCATGTGCCAGTGTATCACAGATTTTAAACAGTGATTAAAATATACTGGTATACATTTTAACGACAGGTGTATATTTGTGCCTTTCAAAGATTAAATCTGAAGTCATAAAAATGCATACCTGTCGGTTCCGTCTATGCATTTGATTATTCTACGAAATCATTTCGTTCGCAAAATGCTTGTGCTAAAGCTGTCATGATGTCACGACTTAACTACTGTATGTCCTCAATTGTAGCGAGACAAATCGTGATTTAAATTATTTTTAGTTTCAAAACATCATGTCGACAAACGATAAAGTATCCATAGTAATGACTCGAATAGAGATTGTTGCAAAATCGTTAACTGGAATGGTAGATTTTAGAAGAAAAACTTTCGTTGTCCTTGCACTCAGTAAAGGGTAGAAATGGTACAGCGTTACTAACCTTGGTCCGGAGTGACGAGGTCTCCTGATAATCCAATCCACTTGCCTTTCCAAACGGTGGGTTGCTGAGCAATTGTCACATAATTTTTTGATCCATTTGTATTACAAAATAATTTCGATTATTTTATGTCGGTGAATTCGTATCAAGTACAAGGCACATTTAAGCATGTGAAGCATCCTACGTAGATAATTTATAATTAGAATCAAGGGATTTGTGGAGAAAAATACATTAAAATTATACGATATAAGTTATTATTTAGACTAAATTATGACTGAAAATCAATATAAACTGTATTGTTGATTGGATCTGACAGGTAAAATCTAATAAAAAAATGAACTTCACAAACTTAAGAATGAAAATAGTTCAAAAGATCATTTTTATTGATATATCTCTCTTAGACGCTTACGATTGCATGTTAAATGAAACATAATTGCAGATGGAGAGGAAATAATTTAATAATCATTTGATAATGATGATGATCATGATAACGCTTCCAAAATAATGTAATTTAAATCGAAGAGCGTGTATTTAGGACTGCAGTTACGAAAGAATAAACGTGATCAAACCGAATTGTTGAAGAATAATTATTAAATGGAAGTAATCGTATATTCTTCAGGAAAAAAATTTCTTAAAGAGACATTTGCGTTTTAATGAAGTCAGAATAGATCACAGCTTACCGGCAAAGCCGTACGTCACTGTAAGTTTAATGCTGGCAAACAGCTTTACGAAAGCAACAGCTTCATATCTGGTGTTGTTTTTAAGTGTCATCCACAGGAAAGGACCCATAATGGTCTGTTTTCTAAAACAAAAGCTATATTTGTACTGTCCACTGAGACTCTTCAAGCAGTCAGTAATTTTTGGGTTATATATATATATATATATATATATATATATATATATATATATATATATATATATATATATATATATATATATATATATATATATATATATATATCATTTTGATGTCTATACATGATATGAATGGTGACGTACATGTCGAACGCGTGCTAGATAAAGAATCAATATTGTCTCTTTATTTCGTTGAATATATTACAATCAACACAGTATTGTAAAAATCCAAACTTAACACTTGCTCTTATCAATCCCATTCAGCCGAGTGCTCGAGTAACATGGAGTACGACAGAATGATGTACAATTTAGAATCATTGCCAAAATAAAATTCTAACCGTTCCCACTATAAGATAAAATGTAACATTGATCACATATAACATGATGAGAAATTGGTGATATTCTGTAATCCAGTCGATTTATTTATATAGTGCATTGATCGGGAAAAGTGTAATATTTCCAGTTTGCAAGGAATATAAGTATGTCTCATAAAAGGCGTCGTAAAAAGTGCCGTACCTATTTTGTGTTTCTTAAAGGGACTGGCTGCGCATTTTTAAAACAAATAATGCTATAGACAGTCTGATAAGAGATTAGATAGCTTTAAATAGAGACTTTCCATTAATTATACTATTGTAAATTGCGTCATGTCATAGATTTGTTTTAAAAATATGAAAAAGCTGCTCATTTGGACGAAAACAGTAATATTAGCTCCAGGTGCAGTCGGAAGGGAATGAATAGGTTCGATAGGCAGCACATAATCTTAAGGATGAGGACATGCTTGTACACCTGTTGCTCAATATCAGTCGAAAAATGCTTTTTTAGCGCAATAAAATCTATTCACATTCGCCTGATATCAATTGTTGTACGGATACAATTGTGGTGTAGGTCAGAACTAGGGTAACGTACATTTTTCATAGGAACAAAGCTCTCATGAGGACAATCTCGATTAATTATGAGAACCAAAGACAAACATTGGATGTATGTTTGCGTAATAATTTGTTGAAACCAAATATTCATTTTATTTTGCAAGTGTTTCTTCAGACTACTTCTGTTTACTTCTACAGTAGGATTACCCGTAGGATGACCGAGAAGGTGCGAATGAAAACATTATTTTTGCATTTGTAACTTTCCTGTGAATTTTTGTATCGTAAATAGCCGATGTGGCCAGAATGACAGCTAATAGCAGCTATCAGCACACATTCGAGGTATGATTTTTAGTAATGAACGAGAAGTCGCGTTGGTCAAGCACTAGAACTTTGCTACATTACACATTAGAAATGTGCAATTCAAACGAAGCGGAGAACTTGATATGATATATGTAATGATATGTACTTTTTCATATTATCTATGGCACAATACAGTATTACACGTTAACAGTTCATTATAATAAAAATCCACTTTTGTACAGGTAATATTTTCATAGAAATCGAATATACTGGAACTATCTTCTAGAGCGCAAGAAAGTTAATATATAATAAGGCTTGAAACGTAGGAATATATTGTACCATTTCTGATACACGGTATATTCTCATGATCATGTTTATAATGGAGTAAACGTATGCTATTTTTATATTTCGAATCCATATTTGTTTCATCGCTTGAATCTATGCCACTGGTTTGTATGGCTGTTGCCATCAATAAGTTCTACACGCTGAAGCATTCACAGAAGATTGCAGTATAACTATACAAGACAATCTGAGAATAAAAAACGGTCTGGTTTCTACGTGATGACCGGTGGGTACTTTAGACAATAAATCTGTTGTATTTTATTGATAATTGTATTCTGTAACTGTGGAATATATTATTTTTATAATACAACGTGTCATTTCCTTGGTAATGTATACTTCTCTCGACGAATATCAGCAATTGGTGCTTATTGATGTGACGTCATTATTGATAGCTTCAGCTATTACAGACTGCGATTACATGCAACAAGAACTACTAGCAGTTGAAAGAAATGTCTAAATCGATTATGCGAAAGTTAAAAGTAGCGACATGCATACGGTTTTGTTAATGAATTAAACAAGGCGACATTCTCAAAAGAAGAGGCTCAAGACAAGAAGTGAAGTGCTGATGACTAATATGTTCTTAAAGAGGTTAAATATTTTTTCAGAGGACAATTTAGACTTTAATCACATGATTCAAACGCTTTCTTTTCGAGTAAACGAATTATATAAGATTTTAAATTTATTGTAAATATTAACCAAACAATTATTTTGTTATTCAACTGAAACAAATATGATCGAATTGCAAGCTGATGTGTAAATTTGTCAAGTGCATATATGAATAAGAAAGCAATGATACATAATGTCATGCCCGATTTAACAAAGAATTATTAGGGTGCTTGTAAAACAACATTTACGCTTTGTTGGGTTAAACCCGCTTTAATCTGTTTTGCCTGGTAGTTTTCATTGGTTTCTGTTGGACAACATGTGTAACGGTCAGAAGACACAGGAGAGTAGCTTTAAAATTCTATCGTGCTAGAATAAAGTGCCTTCACTAAAGCCAAATCACAGATGCCGATCCGGGCTCATCCATTCTTGTATTTGAAAACTTCACGAAATCGAGGAGAGGATACTACTTTCAGCAATCGATTAGATGTGGGCATTTTGCACGGTGTCATAATAATTTGGACATTTTATGACATAAAGGTACAACAATGTAAAACGGGAACGACAAAATGACGCATAGACAAATGTAAAGGGTGCGAATAAAATCTTGACTTTGTTCAATTTCTTATTTTAATTTTGTACGCTTTGGCGTTGTCTCTTTGCCATATTAGCGATTTATTAATTCGTCGTATGATTCCAGTTCTAAATGGTTGTGTGTTTGGATTCTTTGTAATGATTTGTATTGCCATTATGTCTTTTTGTGTGTAAATTCCGATACCGATTCGCAAACTTTTCCACTAAATTTTGGTTTAAAATGATTGTACTCTGCTTCCATTGGCAAGTGTGTGGTTGATTTCCTGCCCGACGGTTTAATGGCATGTTGTTCACTATGTTTATCTGAGGTCAGCTCGCAGTGGTGGCTGAAGCAATCCCAGTGGCTCAGGCTCTCGAAATCTGGGTAAGCAGCAAATTGGGCCCTGCAGCTTCAGCTAAAGCAAAAGTAACAATGTTAACGATACGCACACTCATCCTACTGCCCGATAAGGCACAACAAAAATGCTTTCTTGACCGGCGAGTGAGGCAAGTGAGTTCATAGGCTTGCGCTTATCTCAAGCTATATGTCTTCCATATAGTAGGTCAATGATATTCCAAAGATAGATCGTTTCCAACGTGTTATAGGTACTTAAATTCTAATTCAGTTCTATGTTTAACCCTAGACATATTTTCAACGATCACCACAAACATTTTATGTGTAAGTATTATATGTAAAATTGAAATAGAAAAGTATATGACACAATTGTAAATTTTAGTTAGTATTGTAACTTCAACTTGCCTTTATTAAGAGTTTAGTTTTAACAAATCATGTATCACAAAAATGAAACACTTGTAATTGTTTTAGAAAACCCAATTTAAAATGACTTACCTTATCTCATTTTCTTTTATATCTGCTTCTGCAATAACGTTCGACATTTGCAATTCGGTCTCATATACCATAAATCTTTATATTACAAAAATCTGACTCCATTGTATTTATCCATCAAATGTAAGTCGGTCTCCTCTCTTCCTTTTATAATATTTACCCAACAAAATCTTACAAATGCGTGCATGCTTTGGACTCCTTTGGATTTCTGCATCAGGTTTATTTTGGGAGGCGCCATGAATAAAAATGAAGATTCATTCATTTGCTAGTGTAGATGTATCAAAGATTTATATGCAAGTGCTGAGCAACCTCCGTTTTGGAAAGGCTATTGAATCGAAATGTCCGCAGATTTCCTCCTTCCAAAGAGATGTAGGAACACTGAAATCTATCCCAATTTGTATAAGATCTATCTCTCTCTGTCGCTGTAACATTCCGTATGGTTATGCAACAAACAACGTAAAAGGTAAATAAGAGAAAAGACTGAGCAGTTTATTTGAGATAAACTTATAATGCCAATACAAAAAGTCGGTATCCCTTTCCGGTATGCAGGATTGAATTATATCCTATGAAGATGACTGTCACGTTTGCTCAGCCAAAGTTAGTAAGTCTTGCATAAACTAAGGTATTATTGCCGCAGGCTAGAGTTAGTCTCATACGCAAGGTTACCGTGATCAGAGAGCAAACCCGACATCTCGAATTGGCATAGGCGTTAGATCGCGTGACTTCCCACCTATGTGTTACAGTTTAGTCTTAAGATCAGAAGACCCCGCGATCGAACGGGGCGTGTTCTAAATCCGTCTTCACGTGGATAGACAGCGAGAAGGACATTGTCTGCTAAGTGTGATTGGATCTGGTCAAAGCGACACCCAATCGGAATTCAGATAGAGGGTGTCATAACAATATCGATCCGAATTATAACTTTTAACTAGCAAGCAAAATTTTAGTTTCACCGAGGAAGATTGCTGAGCAATATAAGGTTACTCCGAGGAAGCCACTCGTAATTTGGCGGTAAAACTTAGAGTGTAACTGTAACTATGTATAGTATGCATACTTAATTAATAGGATCGTTTAGTATGTAGAATTACCTTTGTAGTGTTTAATTTACATGCGTATTTGATAAATGAGCTTGAGTGTTAGGTAGATTGTTAGCTTGTCAAAGCGAAAAGCATATATATATATATATATATATATATATATATATATATATATATATATATATATATATATATATATATATAATTTAAACGAACTGTCATGCCTTACTCGGAAAAACAACTATTCAACGTTAGCGGATAATGAACGTTGACAAGGTCATACCTTAATCAAACATTTACACATAACGTTCCCGAACATGTAAGATAGGACTAATTTTGATCATGGAGGATGTAGTGTCAGGACACATTGAAAGCATGGTAACCAAAAGAAGAAAGAAATAAAATCTGAACAATTTGTGAGGTTTTATAAGCAATGTTTATTTCGGTTCTGATGTCCGCGGTATAGCAGCCAGTTTTGACAATAGATAACACAGTCGTTACTGACCTAATGACAAAATTTGCTGACAAGAAAATGAACCCGCAAATATATGTAGAATGGTCACTTGAACTAGTGTGTAAAATCTAAGGTTGCCTAGATACCAGATAGCACATCATTCTTACTTGAAAGCAAATGAATATGTTCAGACAATAGTTACACATAGTTACTTACAGGATTAGTATATGACGTGACATAAGGAAGTATGAATATAACTCATTCAATCCGAATTTACGATGGGCTTGGTCTTTTGCATTCATTCGTTGTGTTTCAAAAAATTTAATTGTTAGGATATAACATTATACTCAGTTTCATTTCAAAACTGTACAAAATAACGTTGTTTATGTCACTATTAGGTTTCAAGTATAATATAAACTAGCCAAACAGAAATAAAAACAAAAAAAGTATCGACCATTCGTGTGCTAATTAACATCTTGCATGTTCTGACTGTGCGCTTCTGCCTATAGCGGAGGAAAACACGACGACAAGAACGTGACGTAATAGGAATCTTTAGCATAAGGACACGTGCAAATGCTTCATCAATGCATGTGAAATAGTTTGAGTTGCGGGGAATATAAATCTCTTCGATGAATGACGAAAATATACTCTAAATTGTGAATTTATATTAGGCAAATTTCGTAAAGAAAGAAAGAAGAAATACTTTCTGCCTATACTTATGGCAACTGATCAGTTTCTCTTTTCTAGAGATCTGGTTAACACAGAAAAGGGCTGGGTTTTTTCCAACTCCAGTTTTATTTGTATATTTGTCTATATCTATAAAGTTATACGTCTAGCCCCGCAGGCGATGTTTTTGTTCTTTGTATGAACGGTACGGGTTCCCGCCCCGTCAGGCGATGTTTGTGTTTGTGTTATGTTTGTATATTTGTTTATTTGTCTATGTCTATAAAGTTATATGACCCTCCCCGCCAGGCGTTATATAAAGTTATATGTACCGCCCAACCAAGGGTTATAGTTTTTCCCCTCCGTCCCTGTTTGGCCTGATTGAGGTCAGCCACTTGTAACATTTTTGCCAATGTCTATGACGTCACCCTGTTCCATTCCTATGGTCCCTATACAAGCCCAACCTATGTTCAATCAATATAAATCTTGTCCGCCAAGTGCGGCAACCCTGTCTGTAATGCTAATTCCCAATGTCCCTATAAATCTTGTCCCCCAAGCGCTGAGACCCTGTCTGTAATACTAAATCCCATTGTCCGCAAAGTGCCATCCTTCACTACTTACACAACAATATGTTGTTTTGGCGGTCATAGTATCTCTGAACAGCCAGCCGTGCTGGTGTATCGGTAAGCGTACCTTTTGCATTCTTACCAGTGGCAATTAGAATAACCAAGAACTCCAATTCATAATAAATCACACTTCTTTTCTTTCTGTTCACCTCTTGCGAAATAAAGTTCTTATCTAATCAGTTAATCTGCAAACGTTAGCGCTTCACGGGTATGCCTACAGCTATATAATATTTTGTCTGTTTTGGAAAGCTAATAGAAAGGGCATCAAGTCAGCGGTTGTATGCTAGAAAGTATTGGCAAGGTTTTCCTTTGATTAATCAGCTTTACCATCTATTCATTACTTCCACATGGAAATCAAAAATTGTGTTGGTCATTTTAATTATCCCGTAAGAGATTATGAAATGTATATCACGTCTTTTCCGACTAAAATGCAATACAACTGACCTCGGGTCCGGTCTAAAAAAGCATACACCCACCCCAAAGCAAAACGAAACAAAACAATAATAGAAAACAAAACATATCTCACTAACACACTTGTCAGAAGCAGAACTGCTATCTATCATTAAAAGCATATACTTTATTCTACCCCCAAATCACATCCTACCTGTTACAGAATCTGTTCCCATTTACTTGGAAATAAAACAGAGAAAACGATTTTCACTGCAATACCTGTTGCGAGGCGGAACGCAAACGTTCAATATCAAATCTCATCGCAGCTACCAGAAAATCTTTCTTGTTACGCACAAGGTGTCTGATACCGTGCGAACTAAACACCTGTGAGAGCTATATTTGAAGTCCATTGTTTTCCACTATTTCCAAGGATTTCCAGATATTAGTTCTTGTGAAAAGAAGGTTTGTAAGTGCACAAAGACTCCACATAATTTTCTCTAATCACCTAATTACTTATTGCACACTTGCATGGTATTTTTAGTTTTTCGTTTGTATGATTCTCCTGTTAACTAAGCCGTTCCAAGCCGAATACTAATACTTCACGCTATGCAATACAAAACACGACCGAAACACTACATACAAATTTTTATCCTTATTTCAAATTACTAATCGCGTATACCTAAAACAATCCTGATAATTCGCAATTTAAAAAAAATAATGGCGCCTATAATTATTTCGAAACAAATCGATCCTGTCACCAAGACTCGTGAATACTGTAGATTATGACTTCGGTTCATAGAAATTGGCTAAATACTTCCGAAAGCTGACTCTCTATACTCAACACATATTCACTGAAGTCTAACAAAGTTATAAACGGAGACGTAAATACATATAACATATACCCTAGGTTAATAACAATATTATTATTTCTCTGCATAACGTTATAGAACTTCAAATATTTTTCGTCACAATAAATGCTCCAGGATAAATACGTTTTCTTAAATTATTGTATTTGGAAAATATAACAATAAAATAAAACTCATCTTTTATATATGCACAAAACAGTACACTCTATTAACACACGAAATGGTTTTAAATCTACCTATATTCACCGATGTCGGTAAATTTTCGATTCTGAACATATAATGCAAGCAAATACTGATATGATATTGACAACTGAAGTCATTTCGGATTTAGTGCAAAATCGTAATCTATCCTCGGAATTTAAATATCCAAATATCCATTTACTACTTCTACATTGACATTTAAATATAATGAAGAAAGGTTATAATCACCCACCCCTTGATTTACCGAAAAGTCTTCCATTCCTTGTGAAAACAATAAACTTTTGACTTTATTTTACCGAACATTTAATGTTCGCCCCAAGTGAGCTGTAGAACTTTATTTTGGAAAGTTATGGTCAGTCATCAGTATCGCTCTGAATCAGCACTTACGCTATCCACTCTTTTTGTTTTACTACATCATAATTTACGGTGGATAAAATATTTGGTTTGTGTATTGCAGTATCATTAACATACATACAAACTCATGTACAGAGTTTGTGTCATTTGCTTTCTAAAAACCCCAAAATCTCTGACCTTTAATTCCGAACTGGTGGTAGTTTAGAGTCAAATGTATGATATAGATTTTGTCGACAGTTTATTTAATCTAGTCTTCATACCACGGAATGCCATTTCTGCGAGTGTTGCTAAAGTATTTGACATATAATACTATGAGTTTTTAGAAGTAAATACACAATCACGATACTAATAAACGCCAATTTTAATATTATCTCAGATATCCCGGTTTCTGAAAAAAATATTTTATCAGGTTTATATAAATTTTCCTGACGTAATATTTAAAAAACTTATTTAACATTCTTTGAAGCTGAATATCAGTTTTGGCAAAGGCTATCAAGTGATCACGAGCAAATAAATGAGCGTATTCTAATGTTATACAGCTACGCTAGTCAGAAGGGTGCGACTATCTTTGGTTTATCAGTGAGCTGCGAAAGGTGGACACGTATGGTCAGATAAGCACCAGCGTATAAAATGACTCGCTGGTGAAAAACTATGCTTTAACGGTGACATGGCAGACAAGCCTGGGATGGGTTTCAATATTGCCCTCATCGTTGGCGTGGCAGTCGTTGCTGCTGCTGCGCCAAACTTGCTGCAGAACCCGGATTTCGAGAGCCTCAGCAACTGGGATTGTTCCACTCATCATTGCGAACTGACCACTGACAAACACAGCGGACAGCATGCTATCAAATCCTCCGGCAGGTAGGAAGGCATATGATTTACATACACAAGCTATGCGTTGATCATTTCTATCAGTTAAGATAAAACGTTAAAGTGATGACGTAGCATTACGATCACAACAATGTACTACCGCATATCAAAATATAAAAAGCTACTATTTTATTGTTCTCCTCTTTCCAGTCTGAAGAATTAGATGATCAACATTGCTTTGTGTATCTTCTCGCAGAGCGAATGTTTAATGGCAACGTAGAACCATATTATTTCCACCAAGTCACGCAAGTAATACATGGCTTCATGGGATAGGGTTTACTCAGAGTAAGAGTAGAAGCACGAGAATGATTAGGCGGAACAGAACGAGTAGTAGGCGTTGGACTATCGCAAAGAAAAGTTAAACATTCATAGTATTTGTTAAATGTAAATAACCTAGCATTCCGTTTTGTATCTACAATAATGATTGTCTGGGATGTTTAAAGTTTGATAGATATATGTTCAATTTCTTAAAATCTATTTCATTGTTTTAAGAGTTGAAAAATTATCATTATGCAAACTTAGTTTGCGTTCAGATAACATTTTTCGCATTTAAAACAAAGGTGAAACCTATATACCGATTTTACTAACTCTGGTACTCATTCACCTGTAAAATGTCATGCGATTTTCCATATGTAGCCGTTCCTATTGATACGGCCCAGTTTAATTGATTTTGCCTAAATTTCATGTTACCATGTACGCTATATATATTGACTGAGTTGTCTCTATCAAACCATAAAATATAATTATCAATATGGTTTAAATGTGTATACAAAACAATATTTCTTCAGTGCAGAAGATTGTTATTTTATAAAGTTTCTCGTTTATATGGAGAGTTAAACACATATGCAGGACAAGGATACAATGTACTTTTGTTTATTTCTCACCTCTTAACATCGTTACTCAAGCGTCACAATTATCATATGTAGTACTAAAACATTAATTTATCTAATTCTGATTATCTTGCGTATTAATTTTTTTTTTGGTCAATGATTTTTCAGGTGACCTTTTATGGTGAAAAATGCACAGATTGTAGCGTAAACCTGTATGCATGTTGTTGTTATTGTTTACGTGCATTTAGTATTTTGGTGCTACATATTCGGTACAGTGACATCCGAAGTTTGAAGAAAGTAGATTCAACATAACACACTTCTGATATTTACCGCTAGTTTGAATCATAAATATTTTCTCACGCTTGAGTGTGTGTGATATGTTTAGAAGTCATTTGTTCAAGATTGTTTTCACAACCTTTTTCATTAAGGCTCACAACTTTCTTGCACCAGCCATTGTCCGTTCAGTTTCATTGCTCATTTGGCCCAGATGCATCCACATTTATTACATGGATAAGGTATAATGTATATTCAGAAAACAAAATCATTGGTATGTTCGTTCTTATAACGTTGGCACATACAGGACACCTATCTGGAAATATTGGGTTAGTGTATATTCTTCTGTTTTCATTCCTTTTGGTTTTATGTCCTCCCCTGTCTTTGTCTTCGTCTGTCTCTCATTGAGCTAGAAATATAGTTCACAATCTTGTCTTAATGCGATATCACCCCACTTGATGTTGCTTTGCTTTCACCCATCCAGGTACCCCAAAGTGCAATATATTTTTAAACCATAAACTGTAATAAAGCTTATGGCGTGTTTGGGCCCAACAACGAGTATTCCAAACGTTTATTCATGTCATCAGCTGTACCAAATAGTTAGACTTCGTGCGCGCCTGTTTGTCTGTCTCTCTCCAAATGTTTTAAATTTATTATATACAGTACTCCTTCTTTCTCCGTTAGCTTTACGTTGTCTGACTCGTGCAGTAGTCTACGATACTGAATACCTTGATATTGCATGCACGTGAACGATATGTGCGCATAAAAATAGTACAGTGTATTAGGAACTTTGCAAACAAACCATGAACACTCAGGTAGTAGACTTTATGTGTTAGTTTATTTGATTTTTGTCTGTGGATGAACTAAGACAGCTGTTTCATCGATATGAAATTAAAGTGAACAATGTGGATGAGTCACAAATGAACTTTCAAACAAGCAAATGAATGAGCGTGATATTCGTAAAGTCCACACCAAACGTGAGAGACGCAGTATTGAAAATACCATTCTGATAATTAAAACAGTTATTTAGGAAAAATGTTCTTAACTTACCGTTAATGGAATGGTTCTGACAATTACTGATTCTCTCAAGGGTATAACGGAATAGTATATAAAATCATACTGAGTGCAAGGGCAATAGCATATATACCATAGATGTATCATGTTATAAGGGAAAGTACTAAATTCGTGGAAACAAATGCAACTGAAGATTTTGGGAGAAAAGCAAGGGCCTCAGAGACAATAAGCTAAGACGACGAATTCTTATTTCTGCTAACTGAATGGATTGTCACATACCAGTTGCTTTGCAATTTTTACGTGTTAACTTTGTTCATACATTCTTTCAGATTTAAGCAGTCGATAGACCCCACACGTCATAAAATAGCTGGGGTACCTACACAGATAAACCCAGTCTACAACCAGTGGAATTGATTAGAAGCGACAAAAACACTCGAATATATATCTATTCATTCCAGACCAACTGGAGAAAGCTGTTTCAATGCGTATTTATTCACAATATGACTCCAAATTTACATTTTAAGTAGACCAAAACGATTTTGTTTTTAAAGTGATGTCGAGGGAACGACCAAATTAAAGTTTTGCTGGGTTATTCGAGGGCACGACCAAATTAAAGTTTTGCTGGGTTATGTGCGCATTAATATTGTTGTTGTGCATTGATGAATCTGCATTTGTGTATTTATTTTGGAATACAGCATACATTTAATTACTTTGTTTCTTGTAGTGTATTTTATTCATAATTAAGCCTTAGGTAGAATAAGAACATTAATATCTTGAAATATGGGGTTAGTGTATATTTTTGGATTTTCGTTCCTTTTAGTTTTCTCTGGTGGATACTTCACTTTTACAGGTCGAGCTATATCCATCCGATAAAAAACGTTCATGTTGTCCCATAACAATATAATTATCAAAGATGTACAGACATTAAGTCGCTTTATGAATGAAGTTCTCATTTTTGCTACATAACTGTTGTCGCTTGATCTTATAACAACTTCAAGCACAGCAGAAGACGCAAAGGGTTTCTTCCCTTGAAAATAGTTCCTAGGGCATGGACACTGTGACTAGGACAAATGTGCTGAGACAACCAGACTAAGAGAAAAAAAGTAAAGTTAGCAAATGAGCTAGAGTTGTCTGCCTAATAGGTGGGAATTAAACTGTATCTGCAAGTAGATATTATCTATTTAAATATAATATATTCGGCCGCTTAGAAATATGGGAAATACAGAGACAAATTCGTTCTTCAGAACCCAGACATGGATGGGCCCATCTCAATGGGTAACTCTCAAACAGAACACCAGATATGAAGCTGTTGCTTTTGTGAAATTGTTACAGAACGCTCAAGGAAAAATGTTCGCCAGAGTAGTACTTACAGTAGAGTTTGACTTTGACGGTAAGCTATGATTTCTAATAACGTTAGACTATATCTTACAGAAGAGTTTGACTTTGACCGTAAGGCATGACTTATAATTACGTTATTAACATATAAATATGTAACTCGACTATTCAAACAATCTGTTTTTCTATTAAGTATTTAAAGAACTAAACTTAAGTGAGAGTTAATTGCACTCATCCGGTTTTCTTCAGGATTCCCTTTCTCGTGAATTTTTTCATCTAAATTGTTATGCCTTGACACAATAAGTTATTTACTATAGTAGGTTGAATCCGCTCAGCAAATGATTATCATGTTTGAATCTTGATGTACTATTCCAAAAGTCTCTTACAGTTGACGACAACCAACCATGCAAATATTGTATATTATATTCCTATATTGACACCATTCTCTCAACAGAAATTACCATCAATGAATAAACCAATTACCAAATAATGCAAACCGTTAGTTTACACTCCCCTTCGTCTTGAATGATCATTTAATATAGTTTCGAATTGCTCTCATCAGAGGAATGTTATGGAAAGTAAATTTCCAAAAGTATTTTGAAATTTTATTTTTACGGTATGTTCTCTAAACGAGTCAACAGTTTTGCTAGTCGAAATGTCTTTGTTAATGTTTTAATTTTTAACGCAATGATATAATATGAATGTATCAATTCCTCCATTCCGCTAAATTCGTCCTTTACGCTAAATTCGTACTTTACGCTGAATATGTCCGTTACGCTAAATTCGTTCTTTGCACTAAATTGCTTGTTGTGCTTATTTTCACCAAATTAAGCTTTACAATTAGACATATCTTGTTGAGCCATTCCTGCTGATGTGTTACCTCTTTGTTGATAGATTTCACTGACATAAGAATTCTTTTACTCTTTTAGATGGATCAAAAAGTTATGTTCCGATTGCTGAGCAGCCCACTGTATGGCAAGATTATTGGATCGAATTATCAGGGAACTTTATCACACCAAACAGAGGTAAGTAGTCTCATATATTGTTAGGTTCCGTTTCTTTCCAAAATTAAACTTTAAACCAACGAGCGTTTTCTTTAAAATTAATAACTCTGTGAAACGACTATCATGCTAAACACCTTCATCCTGATCTGCCAATTCTGTTTTATCTAGTTTTTGGGGAAACCCCTCTGTTGAAGATTAAACTAATATTGATGACATTCAGTTGCGTAGAGGATTTTTGAAAATGGGATATTTTCCCCAGGTTATAAAGCATACAAATACATACAGAATTATGTCATGTCTTTATCTCATTTTGTGACTTTTGTGACAGTGAAAGGTTGCTTGTGCCATGTCTATATTTCATTTTGCGATTTTTGTTTCGGCAATGGAAGGTTGCTTGTACCATGCATTTGTTTCATTTTGCGATTTTTGTTTTGGAAATGGAAGGTTGTCTTAAAATGTTTGCCCGTAACCATTCTTTTTATATTTTCGTACAACAGGTTTATTAAATGGTGATCATGCGATTATTGGAGAATAAATCTGCATTGTCCGTATTTTCGAGGCAATTAGATTCATGCGTGTTAGTGAAAGGGAATCTTAGACCTTTGATTCAACTTGGGTCACTGTGAACGTTTGTAACATTTGTGATTTTCAGCTAAACACAAAACTGTGTGCTTCTCTACTGATAAAAGTTTAGCATAATACAAAATTGTGAAGATGGAATAAAAAAGATGTTGAATAAAAGCGGCAGAATTTGTGCCGTTCAAGCCCTCTAGGAAAATCTTTAAAAAAAATGCATTTTCATCTCAAGGGCGCAACGGGACAGACGTAGGTGGAAGAATCGACTTAAAAGGCATATGTGTTAAAATCTAAAAACAAATATAAAATAAATAAGGCCTACATTTTGTAATAGAATATAACGAAGCAGCTTTTCACTGTGTTGTACATTTTTCCAAATTGATGAAAATAAATTGTTATTTTAGATTTCGTTGAAGATTTAAAACCAAAGTCATAAGTAACAGTATAGAACCTGCAAACACGAAGTTACAATAAAAATGGATGAAAGTGTTCCGATATAACACATTTTGAAGGTTATATATATATATATATATATATATATATATATATATATATATATATATATATATATATATATATATAACACAGCGTAATTTACCCGACCATATCTTGATATCTGGCTTCGACATAAAATAATGTATGGCAGTATCAACAAAATTCACCATTGTATAATTAAATATACAATATTGGATGATTGCAGGTACATTAACGTAGTACGAAGAACGTGATCCAAACAAATTTTGAATGAAGTTTTTTTGTCTATCAGACAAAATGGAGCTGGAATTTCGGCTTGGTCCTAATAGAGACTAAAAGGTATTATAATCTAGCTGCTTTTATCTTACAAAATACTCTCCTTGAAAAGGAATCAAAGCCAGCCGAATTTACGCGGAGGGTTTGGACACTGGCATAGATTTCTTAATGGATTCAGCTTCCCTGACGGAAATCCCCGAGGACACCCACTGGCGGGCGGAATCGGACAAGGTTATCAACAGTACTCAGCGAAAACAGACAATACATATCAGGTAGGACTACTCGCATCCTTTTTGTATCCAAATGTATCCTCGGGTGGCTCAGTTGTCTAAAGCGCTTACCTTTATCGATCGCTGCCATTGCTGTCCGCATGAGTTCGAGTTTCAGGCTGGGCCAGATTTGGTACATGAGAAAGCTTACAAGTAGCTTCCTGTGGGTTGGCAGTTCGTACCGAGGTTTTTCCGGGCTCTCCCTCAACCAGTTATACTGGCCACCATGTATAGCCTGTCCTGTGCTGTGCTGAAAAATGTCGGTAAACTCACAACAACAGCATATTATATCCACCAAGCGATCACGTGATCACCGCAAATATAGCAGATACTTCCTTTTCTTTACAGCCCAAATTTCTTTTTTTTTTAAAACATGTTAGTACTATTTAATAACCATAATCATTGTCAAAGGCCACGTGCCAAAAGTCCACTACGTTAATTTTCCACTCATTGCTGCCGCAACAAAATGTCCATGTTTCACATGAATATACATAAGCAAAACTAAATACTTCATCAGCAATATAAGGTCTTGCAAATAAGCAAGTGCCCTTTTATAAGTGACTATGTTTAGAAGAGAAGCTTTGACTGGTTCAATCAGTCAGAATGAACGATCATGATGCGTCAACCTTGTGGGATACACAGGTGTGCAGAATATGCAGATTACCTAAATGAAAATAACTGTAGAACTGTACCACAAAAATACATTTATATTATTCAAATTCAGATATAGAAGAACTGCAAAACAAGAATATAGACAGGGCTCCAGTTATGACAAGTAACACATTTTCATGATGTCAATATTATGATTTTATTACAGTGTGACAGCAGATGCTCACGTCAACAGATCGCTGGTCCTGATCGAGGTATATGATTTCTAAGCAGTTTTTGATATTTCCTAGACGAAGATTACATTGATGAATCACTTTTGTAACTATCTCAATATGCATTGATCATATTGTTTTCCTGTCCAGATAAACGGAAGTCTGTCTACATGATCAATGTTTTTAAATATTTAACTCAAACTTATTTACAATGGAAATATACAAATGCCTAATATCAGTCTACTTTATGGTGGATGGAAATGGTATGATCTGACATTATTGCACTAAAATAGAACTCTTACCACCATATGGATCCATCCAGTTACACATTTATCATTTGTCTTAAGTAGAGAAGTTCGTCTTAAGTCAACAATTTGTCTAGTCTAACGGGATGTCTGTACCCGCAGTATGCATCTTCAAAGAGCAAAACTGCAAAAACTTAGGTGCAAATTTCCAAAAGTTTTCGGGTTAAACTTTTTAACTATGGCAAACTTTGTTACAAGAGGAGTGCCGATAGAAATTGGTTCCGTCGAGGTTCTGAATCTAACACTGCTTTTTAAATAGTAAGTCCATCAAAACCAATTTTAAAGATGGTGAAATGACAAAGTATTCACGTGCTCTGAGAGAAACCCAACAGTAATTGCAGTATAATCAAATGTCGAAATGACTAAGCATTCTAGTGTTCTGACAGTGACCCACTAAGTAAGTTCACCATATCCAAATGGCGAAATGACTAAGCATTCTAGTGTTCTGACAGTGACCCACTAAGTCCACTATAATCAAATGGAAACTACTAAATAAGTCCACCATAACAAAATGTAGAAATGACCATGCATTCTAGAGTTTCGACCGTGACCCACTAAGTCCACTATAATCAAATGGCGAAATGACTAAGCACTCTAGTGCACTGAAGTAACACACTAAAGCCATCTTCTCGGCGTACGTAGCCAAAAAGTAGAAAACTGATAACGTCTAGATCGAGAATCGAGTACAATGAGTAAACAAAACAAGAATGTAAATTGTTATAGTTCTATATAATACAATATATATTTGAGTTACATATTTAACTATGTATCACACTTAGCATTTACGATATGTCACTTTTAACTCACCTTATCACAGCTTTGATTTGCAGATGCAAACATGGAAAAGAGGACAAACATTTTCCTATGCAAATATCATTGCTATCTGCAACATTGGTTGAGTTCACAGAGAGAGAGAGAGAGAGAGAGAGAGAGAGAGAGAGAGAGAGAGAGAGAAACTTACGGAATATACCAGTTTCCCCACTCCACCTGCCATAAACCTTTCTTGCAAGCGCTCGAAATTGTATCAAGACATACACAATACAACACCAATACAGTCTGAGCAGATTCAATATATATATATATATATATATATATATATATATATATATATATATATATATATAGATAGATAGATAGATAGATAGATAGATAGATAGATAGATAGATAGCACCCTATAAGATAACCATAGTTAAAAATCCCCGAAAAATCAGTGTTGGAGGACATTATTATTTAATGCAGTGAAAAAGTGAGTCTCAAGTAATAATCTGACATAAATCACTGTCTCAGTTAAGAAGCTGAGAGTCACGAAGGAAAACCCAATGGGTCTTGTTAATGAATAAATCACAGTCTCAGCAAAGAAACTGAAAGTCACGAAGGAAAACCCAATGAGTCTTGTTAATGAATATATCACAGTCTCAGCTAACAAACCTAGAGTCACGAAGGAAAACCCAGTGGGTCTTGTTAACGAATAAATCACAGTCTCAGCTAAGAAACCCATATTCACAAAGGAACACCCAAGGAGCCTTGACAATGAATAAATCACAGTCTCATCTAAGAAACCTAGAGTCACGAATGAAAACCCAACGGATCTTGTCAATGAATAAATAACGGTCTCAGCTAATAAACCTAGATTCACGAAGGAAAACAGACTCGGTCTTGTCACTGTATGAATCACGGTCTCAGCTAACAAACCTAGAGTCACAAAGCAAAACTCAATGGGTCTTGTCAATGAATAAATCAGTTTCAGTAAACATACCTAAAGCCACAAAGGAAAACCGGAGTCTGGAAAATGAATAAATCAGTCTCAGCTAACAAACCTAGAGTCACAAAGGAAAACCACTGTCTAACAGTGAATATCTCATGCTATGTGGTGCTATTAGACTGAAACGTTTGTTTCCTAGATTTCGGGGCTTCCTGCTTTAACTATTGATAGACAACTGAAGAGTCCAGTGGTACAATCCAAAAGCATTTAAGTAATACATTATGGTTTTTATTGTTTACTCCATGTATACATGTGTACCAATTTCATTTCGAACTTTCACCGTAATATTCATGAAAACTGATATCGAAAAGCTAGATTTCATATTTAAGTCAGTTTTATGGATATATTAAGACAAACATTTGGGTTTTCAACCATTACATTTTGTTGACATTTCTAAATACTATGTTTGAACTTCTTACGCTACTGCAACAGTTGCTGCAGTCGGTGTTATGATGGTGCTTTTCCTTCCTACAATATACATACAGAGGGTATTAGGACGTAAGAGCTTTTTTACCTCCCATTTCGAGGTTATTCATGCGTGTAATATCACTTTCCGACGTAAAATATCATGTTCTGGTATGGTATCAAATTCGTTTTCTCCTCGACAGGTAAATGCACTTTTGATATACTATTTTGTAGAGCAGATTCTTTTCAAAATGAGTTATTTTTGTTCTTTAATAAATATTAACGTTTTTGTTCTCTGCCTAATTAATATAGGTAACATAATGTGGTAAATGTACACGTTCGAACTTCGTGATAAATTTGAATCTATTCACTTTAAGACTTATAAAGTTGATAATAACCGCTTATTATAGTTCTGATCATGTATATTTCCTTCACTAGGTTATTCAGACGAAGAACTCTTTCCCCTTCGGCACGGCTGTGGCTGCTGACGAGTTGTTGACAGGGGACGGCCGATATAGAGATTTTATCTACCAAAAGTTTAACTGGGCGGTCCTGGAGAATGCACTCAAGTGGCAACAGATGGAAGGGGACAGGGTAATAACCTATGTACATTTTTTTAAAATGATCTTAACATGGGGTCGATGGGTAAAGAAAACAGCGAACATACACACATACACACACACACACACACACATACATACACGCACACTCACATTCATACATACATACATGCATACATACATACATACATACATACTTGTCACGATCATAACTTATGTAACTCTAAGCAGAAATTTGTTGAACTGTTGATTGAGACAGAGAGATTCTTTCAAACTGGGATCAGCGTCAGAATGCAAAAAAAATAATAAATAAATATAGCAGCCTATAGAGATACACGGGCAGCATAGGATTTATGCAATGAAAATCATGTCAACTCCCCTTCCTTTAAAAAAACAGAGACAAAACAGCCATCAGAAAAAACGGGAACAGATAGTTGCAAGTTTGTAAAGTAGTAAGGTCAGAATTGGCAAAGTGTGAATCAAAATTTAAAGGACTCCTTTATTCTAAACCCCCAAGAAAAAGGAGAAGAAAACACCGATACAAAAATAACACATTATGAAGAAGAGTCTTCGATTACATCTTTAACCTTTGATTTGGTTTGGATTTTTCGATTGAAACCACTAACACTCCACCTGGTACTTCAAATAGATGGTGTCGACGTTCATATCATATAACGTTAGTTAAATACATGAGTAAATATATATGCTCTACGCACAGTCCTCGTCAAAATAAATATCAGTGGAATGAGATACATTTGTAACTTTACTATAAGACCATTAGACTTATCAATGACATGAATGATAAATACTCCGAATAATTCATTATGTTCACAATTAGTACAACATAGTATATTGTTTACAAAGATCGCCAAAGCTCTCAGCACAATCTGTCTTACCCACAAGACAACGCAGCAGATGTTTTCGTTATCTAGCCTTGAATGCATGAATTATGTCAAGAGGTCAAGAGGTCAAGAGCCTTAAAATGTGACCTCATAAATGGTAGGAATATCAAAGTCACTTGACTTAAACGTGACTTTGATAGAAGTGTCGACTGGTTTTTCTCCATTGAAAATCAATTGAGTGAATTTGACTTTTTGAATACTGTTTTTGGCAAAACATCAAAAGCGAGGCCTGCTTACGATGCCCCAAATTGTGTTGATTAGATACGCAAATGAACAACATCAATCACAATCATATAATCATCAGATAAAACTAGTTTTATCAAACGGATTACTTACAAGTATTTAGTTATTCAAGTAGCTGTCATTACGATATGGTCCTTTTGCATGGTACAAAGACTGGATTAGTATATTGTCATCCCTGTTCCGTGTGTCAAGTATTGTTTTAATCTCGCATGCTTTCGAACATACATATATTTGTATTCCAGTATCACATCGACTACGACAAACCTCTTCAGGCAATACGTGAACTAAAAAGTCATGGGTAAGTGAGTGAGCGTCCATGCGATCAAGGAATTGAGACAAAAGGATGACACATTATCTAATCAGGATGACCTATTTAATCAGGATGACCTCATTAATATTTTCCGAAATAACCGTTAAGCAGATACACGAAAAGCAGGTGATATCGACATACCAGAATACCATCTTGTTCCTTAGGAAGCATTTGAATCATCATTATTTGAAGAACGATTTTCTTGTCCAGTTGGGACAGAATACTCATTGTAGCTCATCTTATGACAACCCATACACCTAGCCTGACTGAAACGTGTTTTCAGCCTCATTCCGAGTTTACAATTTGAAAGAATATCAATTACCCTTCATACATACATACATACATGCTTGCATGCACACACACACACACACACACACACACACACACACACACATATATATATATATATATATATATATATATATATATATATATATATATATATATATATATAGAATCAAGGTGAGGGCTCACTGCGTGGTATGGTCAGTGGACGAATTTAATCCCAACTGGTTGAAAGGTCTGTACCAAGATGGCTTACGGCAGGCAGTGACCGAAAGAATAAATGGAGTGGTTCCCAAGGTAAAAGGGCTGTAAGTAGTACTCTTATTTTTATCATCTTATAGTTATAGTTAGTGCTATTTATAATATAAATAAAGTGATTGACTTTGTTTTAGAATCTAATATGCAGGTAAATATAAACTGGGATATTGGCTCACAATATGTCGACCAACCAGGCTCGCCATTATTCCGACAAGCCAGGACTGTGTAGTAGCGCCTTTCTGATGTCACTGCGCTATGGGGAATTAGTCACAAGCAAGAGGGTTTCTTCTTTTTCTACCTTTAATGATGTATGTTGCCCCTAGTTCTTCATGCTGACTCCCTGCACTATGTTTGACCTGGTTATTTAAACAATCCTAGCGGACTTCAGAGAAAACATTCCCTGAAGACCTATTCTAAACTAATATTCTGGTCTGACTGTGTTAGGTGCAGACCCTTTATCTAACTCTAATCTACATATCAAAATGCACAGAATCTAAATTTTGTAATCCAAAATGAAGCCATATATGTACTTTCCATACACACTCTTTTTCCACTGATGCTGTGTGTTAGAATTTACAAAAATATTATTTTGAATATGAAATTACTTGTAAACTTTATCCTCTTGAACAAATTACTTCAAAATTAAACTATAACTACCCAACTCTATTTTAAGCACTTTATACCTACTAAAAGAGATTCAAATTTCCCTTCAAATGGTCACTAATTTTAATGTTTAAGTATTATGGCAAACTTGCTGTAATTGATTTTAATTAGCTTTACAAACACATCTTCCAACTGTCCTACTGACTCCTTTGTTTCAATTTCTCTGGACTGTAACTTGACACCATAGCATTTGAATAGCTGCTGGTAACCTAGTATTGACCCCAAATCTCTGCCTCTAAATCTAACAGTGACTGTAGAGTTACTCCTCTATCATAGACATACTGTTATTAAATTTATGTAGAGAATTTAGAAAATTTATACACAAATATATCTTTCCTTCTAAAACTAATATAAATACCATAGCACCTGTAATAACTAAATTTAGCCCTATAATAACTGCCAAATATCGACCATTCAGGATTGCCACACGCTTTTACGCCAGGCTTCCCAAATGTCCGCAAGCTAGAACCACATTATATTTACGCTGTGTTAGCACTTTCCCTGATGTTTCACAGAGGACAACTAAAGTTCGCTCGGCAGGCGTTGGCAGTGTTAAGGAAACAAAACGCGGAACTGGTCGTAGTGCCAATTAATAGCGTTTCTCTGTGTGTTGTTTTAACTGTAAAGCCATGTCATCTAAGCAAAACATAAATTTTTCTTTGTTTTCATAATGCTCATCGGAATTGATTTTCTCCATAAGCTGCTTAAAGTTGATGTTCTAGGTGTTAGTACAATTAGTTTAAAATTAAACTAATTTTAGTTAATTAGAGTTTAAATATAATGCTCAAGACAGGTCATTTGGCACGTGTCAGCCTGCTCGTACATACAGCACTCTTGCGACCACGAGGGAAAATGTTGATTTTTACGTCGGCCGAGCCCTCGTCCCCTAGTCCAGCGCATAATAGTTCCTTTTTTCTTGCAAGCATATTTGTGATAGACTAGCGGGTTTGGTTCTGTTGTACATATTCGCGACTATAAGATGATGGCTTCTTGTGCTCGGCAGCCATTTTTTGCCGATGAAATCTTGGCCATGTTTGAGCTCTTCATTGGAGACAGAGGAGTCTTTTTATCCGCATTACTTTCTGTGTAATGGCTGAACAGAGATGGATATGCCAAATGATAATGTTGGCTCTAATTTCAGCCTCGTATACGTCATAGGTCTATGTGAACTGCGAAGTGTTTTATCTTGCCATTTTTCGTATACGTTTATGGTAGTTCTGGACTAGCTTCAAACATGAAATATAATAAAACCTTACTAACAATACAGTGATGACGCAGTTGGTGTTAGCATAGGAAATGCAGCGGAAGCATCGACTGTGATGTCAAGGGCGCTTGCCACGGGGGCAGTAATATCTATTGCAAATAGTACGATCCCCGCCCCACCGCTGTCAGCCACGCAGCTTGTTTATTCCTCAGCCTTTTCCCCTACCGAGGTCTCAGAACAGAGTACAGTTTTTGTTTTCATCAAGGATACACTTAGGTGTGTTTGTGTGATTGAGGTAGACATAAAGTCGTCTGATACTGATATACGCTGGTGCCATCTTTTTGCCTGCCCCTTAGAACCCGGTAATGTGAATCCAAAGATGGGGCACCACCAGCAAAGATAGAGCTGACAGTTTGGGTACGTGAGGTCGAGGTTGATTCACCCAATCGCTGTGATGTTGTCCACAGTCAGTAGAGGAATGGAGGCCTACATTATATTTTCAAGCGTATTCACGCTGTAAACACATCGGGAATGGTAACGCCTACCGTCTGGCTGGTACTGGTTTAGCTTACAACAAATTTGTTATTATCAAGCGCAGCCAAAATGTTGTGCCATCATGGGCAGAACGATATTTCTCAGAGCCCTACACGGGTAGAAATATAACCTTGTATTACCTGTTCTAGAGTCATTTGCTCACCTAGATGATTAGTCAATACAACATATATTGTAATAATGACTAAGTGATGGTATTGCCTGCCATAGGCATTTCGCGTCGGCGATATATTGCGTGGGCGGTGTTCTTAGCAACAGTGATGCTGCTTGATCAGCTGTACTCTCTCTGCTTTTCAACCCCAATGATAATGCGTTTCGTTTCAAATGGTATTTATAGGAATAATTTTAAAGCATGTACTGTTCTTCGTCGACTGAGAGTGGCTTTTGGGCCGGAGGTCTGATAAAATAAAATTTTGGTAAAATTAGTTCAACTTTGCCCTCTTGTGCAAGACCACCGGATGTGGTGTTGGTTTCTACAGCCATATGTTTTCTAGCAATGCCGCAAAAATAAGCAAACGTACAGAGATGACGTGAAGCTTTCATTGGTTTCATGTTTAGTTATGGCGAGAAACTAGATGCGATGCGCCATTCCAGACGAAACGCTGTGGAATTTATTTGAGAATAATGCTAGTATGGTAGCCTACAAAGTTTTTGTAACGAGTTTTAATTTGGATAAGAGCTCGGACTGGTGGGAGAAGTACGGCAGTGACAGTGGAGAGAAGACTCTTGTGTTCATTTAGGCTCATAGGCCTGATAGGCCAGTCGTCTATATGCCATATTGCTGACATTAGTTGTCCACGTGAAATATTCGTAAGCAAGGAACTACAAACTGTGCCTGAAGGGACCCAGCCATCACGTAAAGGAGTTGATAACACGTCAAGATCTCGTTGAGGTACTCCTCCATCGTGACATGTTTCTCTTTTGTGTTGTGGTAAAATCCGTATACAAGATTCGTGTTACCATACGGTGCCATTAACATTTTGGTTTCAATAATTTTAGGCTTCTGTTGCTTATGTGGTACATCCCCATTTCAAAGTGGTATTTTATATTTAGATTTTCTTTCTTTTCTCTAAAGTGCTTGATGTAAAAGTGTTGCCTGAGGTCGGCGTTAACGACTTTCATCGAGATGCCTTTGGCATTGCGTATCTTTGTGCTGTCAACTCTCAGTGAGGAGTACATCTTGGACCGGAGGCTGACAAACTCATGAATGAGCCTTACAGTACACTCGTCCTTAAACAGGCTTCCAGCCTATTTGCTCATCGTTCTGAATACGTTGTAGAGGGGATCAACCTAGGCTAGTAGATGATGTCCTAAAGGCAAGCATCCTCGATCATATACCGGGAAATCTCAACGGTATCCATGCCCACCAACATTCTGTAGCAGTCCTTGCACAACAAGTGCACTATGGGACCGTACCGATATCTGATCTGATAGAAGTACAAGTTGTACATCAGGTACTTGCTCAGGTTGTATATCGCCCGCCACATATAGATGTAATAATTGCGCTTATGAAATGCACGGCAACAAGATAGGCGCATAAGATCTTCTGCGACTGGAACACTGAGTCGGCAATCAGATTGTACAGCTTGTCGTTCCTGCTCTTAGGTTGCTCAAGATCTAATCAAATGATTTCTTTACGTTCTGCTTAATATTTCCGAAGTCAGAGTTGTTCATCAGCTTGATAAAGCATTTTTCGTACTCAGATTTCGTCTTAATTTTCTTGTCTGTGATTAGCTGTATATATGGCGCCATCGAAGCTCTTTGGTCAAACTCCATCTCACGGTAAAATACTCTTTTAGGCGTAGACTGGAACCTATCTTTGTGATTTTTTGCTCACTAAAGCACGCCGATAGTCGCTGAATAAATCTTCTGGAACTCTTATGGTTTCTGGGGCCAGACGATAATCCCCGTGCGCAAGTTCGGCTGGTCAACATCATGTGGCCTAGCAGGTCGACATCTGGCTAACCTGGCTTGTCGATATTTTGGCCAGTCTGCCAGGCACATTCGAGTTGTTGAACCTATAGCCCCAGTTTACATATGCTAAAACACAATATTAATTAATTAGATTTCTCATTTTACAAAAGTGATTACTTCGCATCTAAAAATATTGTTGAAATAAAGACGTAAATACAAATGGAAAATTTAAACTTTCGGAGGAGGTGGCGTGTGCTTAACATATGCTTTGCGAATTATATGCTTATGAGTGGTTGCGTTTACTATGCCAGTGAACAGGTAAAGTATAGGTGGAACTTTAGAAATTAGTTAAAGTATCATCGAGCAACAATAGCATACTAAAAATTCGTGCAGCACCAAAATAAGTATCCGTCCAGTATTTTGCAAATACAATTTAAAACCAATATTCAATTTTCTAACTAATCAACCTGCATCTATGATGTCTTTTCAATATTTAAGACCTGCAAAATAATTTATATTTTAACGTAAATAAGAAATTATCTCCTGGGTTTTATGTACTTGTATGATGTCCTCACCATCTGCTTTTCTATGAGAAAAGCATAAAGACAGACGCATTGATAAACTGATTAACCGATTGGTTGAGTCATTTCCAGTGTGGAAGCCTGGGATGTAAACAACGAGAACCTACATGGATGGTTTTTCCAACAGCACAGCGGTGACTTTGATTACATCATTGATATTTACCGACAGGTTCATAATGCCGACAATACCGTTCCCCTCTTCACCAATGACTATGACGTCGTGGCACGAGGCACCTTAACAACGGTTGGTAATAATTTGAGCCTTCAATTTTTTAATGCACCTTACATAAATGCATACATACATACATACATACATACATACATACATACATACATACATACATACATACACACCTACCTACCTACCTACCTATATACATACATACATACATACTTTCGATACCTGCCATTTAATTAATTAATCTTTATCCTCACTTACACAAATAAAATACGTCCAGTTTTTATAACTAAGATCTTTCCAGAACAATATACTATTGACCTTTATCCGGGGGCTCTTTTATGTCTTAGTTTAACTTATGAATCTTGCTTATTTGAAAGTTAGTCATTCATGCTTTTAGATTGGGCAGAATCAGTTGTATTATTTTTGTGTCTAATAGTTCATTTTGGCCTATCCTAAATGCTCTTATTTACAAGAGGTCAAGGTCACGGCCATGTATTGAAAGCAATACATGTTCCGGGTCACTGAAACCCTAGACTCATAGTATTATGGAGAATTATGAACCGTTCATGTCGAACGGATCTATATCACGCATGGGTGATTCGGCCAATTCTATCCCTATTGAAATTTTAAGGGACACATGACCTTCTCAAAGTCATTGCCTTTTTCTGAGAAGTCTTATTCTAATGCGAGTGTTATTATTCAGGGAGTAGAGTGCGGATTTGTTAATGGTCCTCTCTATTGTGTAAATTTGTCTTCAGACTTAGTCTCAGGACACGTGATAGTCGGAATAGTGCCATCTTTACCAAACGAGGGTATTTATTAATACTAGGTAAATACCTTGCTCGATATAAGGTAGTGGTCAAACGACTTGTAGCTGACAAACCTTGTTTCGATGAGGAAGACGATCCTATTGAAAAAGAAATCCCTGATTGATACCAAGCTCGTGTAGTTACTAGAAGTATGGCAGTGAAAGCTCTTGATAATGATGTTGATCAGGAAAGTATTCTTTCAGCTGACAGTTGTATTGGTTAGGCTTTTGATACCGGTCAATTTCACTCCTTGTTTGGATCACTAAAACAATATCGATCACAGTGATTTTCTTTAACTACTCGTTTTGTTTATTCTAATCAGGGTGACAAACGACAACCACTTGTCGTCGAACAGGATATTGATTCTGAGATCTGCTGTTTGTTTCAGAGGGCTATTAGTGAAACTAAATCCACAGAAGTACATGTTTGTTATTTTGTTTTATTACAAATGGGGTCCTTATGAGAAAATTGAGACCGTATGGATAACAGCAGGTGATGACTGGTCAGTGAGCTATCAAATTGTTGGTCACGAGTCTTATGGACAGGATCTTCTTTGTCTAACCCATGAAACTCCTTTGGATGGTGATGTAGGGGTCATGTAGACTTATCACAAGATCTTAAATCATTGTTATTGGCGAAAATTAAAAGTGAAGTTCGTAAAGACTGTAGAACTTGTTACACTTGTCAAATGGTAGGAAAACCCAAACCGTAGATACCTAAGGCTCAACTGCAATCTTTTCTTGCATTTAATGAACAATTTAGCAGAATATTGGTAGATTGTGTCGGTCCCTTACCCAAGACCAAGTCAGGCAGCCTATAATTATTGACAATACTGTGTGAGTCTAGGAGATTCCCAGAGGCAATTCCTTTGTGGAATATTAAAACTCAGTTTGACATTCCCAAATCTGTCCAATCTGATAAAGGGGCAAATTTTATGTCTGGAATGTTTCAGCAAGTTATGCATGAATTAACATCCAGCAAGTCAAGTCAAAAATGAAATTAGGGTACGACAGAACTACAATAGACAGAACTTGTAAGTCATGTTGAGGGTTCTGTATCACTTGCTCATGCATTAAAATTTTCTTCAGCTTAAATATTATTGTCCTTACAAAGTTCACAAGACAATTAGTGAATTAAGTACAATAATATTAGTCTTGTAATGTAAATATATTAAAGGAGTATCAGTATGATGATATAGATAGTCAAGTTAATTAGGCACTCAGTTGCGTTGTACCTGTTCCACACAGTGAGGATTTAAGCGACGGAAAGCAATCAACATGTAGTGAATCTGGAGTAACCAATCTTCGGAATTCAGAAATTATCTATAATCTGGACAAAAAACTGTCGCATTTTCAGTAACAAGAAACTAAATAGCTGTTACTTTAATATGAGCACTTGTTTCCAGATGTTCCTACACGAACAAATAAAATCTACCATGACGGTAAAATTGTAGATGCCACACTTGTGATACAACATCCATACTAAATGAACCCTCTCACACACGAATGTTTACAAAAGGCAATTCTGTGTTTGCTGGAGTATCATTTCATACAATTTAATAAAAGTGACTTGAATTCACCATGTATACTTGCACCAAAACCAGATAATGCTTTCTGCAAGAGCATAGACTATAGAAAAGTGAAAAATAAGACAAACACGTTCTTTTCCATTGCCAAAACTCGAAGACTGCATTGATAAAATTAGAAATGAAAAATATATCAGAAAGTTTGATCTCCTGATAGGATTCTGCAAATTCTACTGACGGAGAAGTGGAATGGAAATTTCAGCTTTCGTGACTCCTGATGGACTTTAACAATGTAAAGTTATGCCATTTGGGATAAAAGGTTTGCCTTCTACTTTTCAGCGTTTAATGAACATGATTACATCTGGTCTAGATAATTGTGGTGGTTATATTCATGATATTGACATTGTAATACTTGGAACTGTATATCAGTTCAGCTCCTTCTCCAAGTATTGTGTTTAGTGATCACAACCCGTTTACATTCATTGGCAAGATGAAAAACAAAAATCAGAGATTCCTTTAGTCGAGTTTGATGTTGCAGGAATACAATATTGATATTATACACTTCAAAGGAAAAACAATATAAAAGCAAGAGCACTTTCACATGTACAGTAATATTATACTGCTTCAGGTATACTTTTGTAATTCATACAATATCAGCTGATTTAATTTTGTATCACATGTTTTTTTGACTATTATTAAAAACATTCATTACGAAAATGTTTGTTTTTTATGAGGAGAAATGGTGTTATATTTAATTTGCATTTTTTGCTTAATGGCTTGTTTGTCCTTAATTTCATTATATTCTGTGGGTAATGAAACATTTTATCTAATGGCTGATAATGTCCGAAATCAAATCAAGTTTTGGTAAACATATTTTTTTCTTCGAGAAAGGATCTTTATTTTAAACTGAGTCAAGGACATTGTACTTTCTATAGCTTTACTACATCATGATTGTCAGGTGTTTGTGATTTTGGTAGGGAGTTTCATCATATGACTAAGTTCTTTACAATGCTTGCAAGGTGGACTTGGGTATTCTAAACTGCTCAGAACTTAATTTCAGTCTTACCCTATGAAACCAGGTATTTCAACAATGACATATTCATGTATCTGTATAAGAGATTACGAAATCAGGTCTATTTAAAGATGAAACTTTAAATGACTCTGTTTTCTCTACATTGTAATTTAGTCTACGATACGCTAGGAGTAATGTAAATATAATTGGTTAAAGATTGCAGTGACATTATATTTCCAGTCTTATAAACTTAAGCAGTTCTAATTTAATCAGTGCTTTTCTGGATTAAAATCCGCAGAATTTCTTGAACGTATAGTGAGTTATAAGCGTTGCTCTAATACGTTTTTTGAGGATTTATTATTGCATTTGAATTGTTTATCAGCTGACCTAATGATCTGTCAAACTGCTTTGGAATATATTTCTGAATCTCGCTGACCTATAGTGGACCTAATGACCTCTCAGACATGTTTTTGTCAAATTCTTATCTTTGAATGTCACAATATTTGAATATCACTCAGCGAATGTGATTAATTTTCATGGCAGAAAAGGAGTTAGAAATCATGCAACGTTGGTGTTTAGATTTTCAACCAGATAATTTTAAGACCATGAAGTTAAAATTGTCGTGGTGGTTTTTATAGAATTTGAAACAAAAGTTTACAATTTAGAAAAGAAGCGAAAACATAAACGTTCAATTTCCAACATACGCAAAACATAAATGTGCTAGAGTTTACACAGCATAGCATGGGATCGTGTAACCTAAAGTATATGTTCATGAGTGGGGAACGTCCTGATAGCTTAGTGGGAGTATCTTCAGCGAAACGCAGTGTAAGTGTTAAAATGTGTGTATATCTAAACAAAAAAGAAAGTATGACAAGCCTTATGCTATACTTTTGTCAGTACTCGTTTATTTTTTCGGACAGACAGACAGTAGCACACTCTGATAACCCATTGCGATTGATCCAGCACCATGTTTTATAACACAGCAAATGCATAGTGCTTCAAAAGTCTACAACCATAAATGATGGCCTTGTAAAAATAGTTAACGTTTCTGGGATGTTTTACCTCTCTGAACAGCAGTGTTGATCTCCGTGGTAAAGACCTAAGCAAGTTTTCATGTACTTTATCCCAGTGAGACTGTATGAATTAATCTTATTGACTTGGTTTGGTGAGACCGTGATATCACCATTTGACTGCCCGAGGATCATACAAGCAACTCAAATATATCCGCTTTTCTCCAAGTTCACCATTTGACTGCCCGTGGATCATCCAAGCAACTCAAACATATCCGCTTTTCTCCAAGTACCGGAATGTAACCACAACTGATCAATGTATGTATCTTAAGTCTTTTGATCATTAAGGTGCATCTAAACGAAGTGAAAGTGCTAGCTGTGGAGATTTCACTATAAAATTAAACGTGCAAGCACAGAATCAAAACTGTAATGTTAGACCCATGGAGGTGAAACAGTGAAAATCGTCTTTGACTACCGATCCTCAAAATGAATGAGGTTATTTCTTATAGTATCATAAATCATTTGCAAATTAAATCAATATTGAGAAACACCAAATATTATAACTTTTACGGTGTTTGGGGAGGGAGGGGTTCAATCATTTTAATGCCAATAGTACATTACTAGCAAGGAGACTACGTTGAAAAATAGTAAACTAAAATATATCAATAGAAGCACGTTAACTCAATATAGATATAACCTTTCTGGATATTTAAATTGTTTATAGACTACACAGGGTAGGATGATATATAAGCATACCTAGGTAATATAGAAACAAGTTTGAAGAGGAATGTCATGAATTCTAATAAAAGTGAGAACGTTCTTCATGAAGGACATGTAGATATGTGCTTTATAGGCGTAATGGTACAAGATGAATTAAAAATAATCTTGGTGAATATTTCTTGCTGAAATTTAGGAGTACCAATAAACAATCATGAAGGAGAATGGTAACAAGACCAACTCAAAGGAAGTAACAAAACCTGAACTGCATACAGTTCGGTGACACATAACATTTTACCGCCTACATAGCCGAACAGACAATGTTTAACAATGCATGCAGTTTTGAAAATTGTAATGATAACTCTATAATTATGAAACTTAATGCTATTTGTTCGGATGATCGTTATGATATTCGTAAACCTAGATGTGGGATGTTGTAGCCCGAGGCAAGAAAGAGGTTTGCTAAATGTTTCAACAGGTGCAGTGTCATAAATGGCTAGATAATTCTACGATATAAATTCTGATCCATTCAAATTGTTATATGCATACAATTACAGGCATATCGTGACCATATTATCAAGATCAAGAATGCCAATGTGGGACTTAGAGGGATTGGTGTCCAGGGCCATTTCAGTCCCGGGGATTGTCCCGACCCAACTTTAATCAAGGTAATCTCGACCTTTCGGTCCTTTCCTTTTTTAAAATACAAATTTCCTCCCACACAACCGCAATACATAATAAGACTAGTGAATCAAACGTCGGATGCATATCATATAATATTTAATTTCTTACCCTATCATCTTGTGTGCTCAGCATGTTCCTCTATATATTGCAGACTCGACACAAAAGTGTTTGAAATCCAAATAATCATTTACATTTGCAACAAGAAATATGATATTTCTACTGTCCCGGTTATGAGCTTTCAGCTTGTTAGTAATCTTGATTTCAGAGTTGTTTTGCTGATTTCAACTTGTACTAGTACTTAGGATGTAGCGTGAAAAACTGAGAGGATGGAATTGCTTTGAGTTACTCGTTTACTATCAAGCGGAAAGTAATCAAAACTTGGTGTGCACCGTTTCTTTTTATTCTCCGCTTCTTTTTTTCTTATTCGACTTCTCCTATTACACTTTGTTGAAATAAATGGTGCTTACTAAAAGTCATGATTACTGTGGAAAATATTATTTTGAAAATATACCGAAACATATTACGCCATAACTGACAGCTTTATTAAGTTATGCATCCAAACTTATTGCATTATTTAAAGTATCTGAAATCTACGTTTAGGCAACAGTTTAATAAATAACCAGCAAATCAGATGTCTCGCACATCTTTTGTGTTACTTTACACCTTTAACATCCGTTATTACACACTTTACGTCTGAAAGAATCTCGGAAACACGATAAGTCGCTTACGACAGACATGATTTCGGAAGCATAATCAGTCGCATAGACTTTATGTACTTCGTTAGAGTATACGGGAAGAGAAAATTTGAAATATCCAGATGAAAATCACTGATCTCAGAAATGTAACAATATCATCTTGCACAATTCACGTCCACAAATAGAATGTATAAACCTTTTTTGGTATTCCGTGTGTGCGATGCTGGAAGCTTCTACCACTTTATCCCAAGGCAGTGATATCTTCTCTTTATATTTCAGAGAAGACTTGATAAACTCTCAGAAACTGGGCTACCCATCTTCATTACTGAACTGGACGTTACATTGGCGGATGAGAACTACAGAGCTGATTGCTACGAAAAAGCCATGAGGGCATTTTTCGGTCACCCCAACGTCAAGGGTATCCTATTATGGGGCTTTTGGAGCAACCGGCACTGGAGAGGGTCAGACGCTTCTCTTGTCACCGGAAATGAATTTAAGGTATAAACAAAACAATATATGTATTATTCCCGTACATCAAACTGAAATACAAATAACATCAAAACGTATAGCCACATTTTCGGCACACAGTTTTGCTTTTCACAGTAAGCCAGTTTTTGACTCATTTTATGCAAGTATGTTTTTGTTTGATGCTATTTATATCTTTTAGTGTTTCATTATCGGCCGCGATGATATGGCTGTTTCGTATTTCTGGTAATTATAAGATATAATGTTGCGGAAGGCTGCCATGTATTCGATATTGCATCATGACTTGTTCAAGATCTGCTAAATTATTTAGCGTGAGGCGTTTAAACGAGTGCTTTGTCACTCAATCGATCAAAATATTTACATCCTAATAAGGTACATGTATTTTGGACAAACAAATCATTTCTCAAATATTCAAATAAAAATACTGCTATTATAGTATATATCGTAACTCTCTGCAATGCACGAAAACGAATGGAAAATATTTTAATTATCATTCATGCTAATTGTTGTAAGCTGTTGTAAGCTGTAACCATTTAGAGGTTGAAACATGAGATAATTTATGTCGGAAGGCATCAACGATAGAAACTGGAGAACAAATGTTTAAAAAACCGAATGTGACCATAGAGTGCTTGTTTACACTGGACCAAGAGAGAAAAAAGAACATAAGAATGAAGAAAGGAAAGAGAAAAATATATTACAATAGTTCAATATGATGCATATGACTGCTTGACTCATCTTCTTAGATGAACTATGTAATTTTGTTCCAGATAAATGCGGCCGGACAGAAGTATCTTAATTTGATAGAACAGGAGTGGCGCACATATGTGACACATGCCTTATCCCAAGGTGGGAATTTTGATGTCTATGGATTCAAAGGGGAGTACCAGGTCAAGGTCCACTACAATAACCGCGTGGTAAAGGATCAGCACGTGACACTAGGCGACTCTCCACAAACTGTGCGTCTGCATGTTTCTAGCTAAGAGTCCGAGTGACATAAATCAAACTGTTTTGATATGTCCATTATAAAACTTATTCATTTCTAATCTGAACATATAAAAAGCCCTAGTGTTCTTGTTTGTTAATATGTGTTATTTGGTCATCCAGCCATGTTTGATGTCGTACGAAATTTTGCATGAACTAGATAGGACAATATCATGGAAAAAATACTTCTAATATCAGTGCCCCCATGCCTCTGTGTCTAGAACGAATTTTAGCACAGATGGAAGAATAAAATTACCGTTGTAATGAAGTTATACTACCAGTGGAAACAAGATCAAAACGTCGTTTTATATTTTCTATCGCATGCGACAGAAAAATCAAGCTGATTTTCTTACCCAACTTTTCTAATCTCAGCTCTGATTGTCTCAGTCATATTGATGACGAGCTAGGAACTATAGCGCTTCAACGAGGAAATCCTTGTTTTTTCTGCTGTAGTTGACTTAGTTGTTATAAAATCAAATAAAAACAACAACATATACAGAACACAAAAGGATTTCATTTATAAAGCTACTTATGGTCTTTCCCTTTCCAACTTTGATAACACAACATTCAAATTATATTGAGACACCGACAAACGTATGCGCGCACGATGTCGATGAATTTAGTATACCTCATTAGTAAAAGTGTATCATACAACCCAAAACTGCTAAGGCCATCACTCTTGATCACATAAATAAACTGCTTGAATCCTTGCTATTGTGACCTAAGACGTCATCAACTTTATTACACTGCATGGTTTAAAATCATGTTGCGCTTTGGGTACGGCGAGGGGGTGATGAACACCAAAACATCAGGTGGGGTGATATCATTTTAAAGCGATTTTGAACTAAATGTAAAATATTTCGAGATTAACAAGAGACAGACGAAGACAAGTACGAGTGGGATATGCAAACAGAAGGAATGAAAAAACCAAGAATATACACCAACTACACATTTTAATATAGGTTTATGTATCACAAACGTTATAGGAACAAACGTTACAGTTATTTTTGTGACCTGACCGTACATTCTGCGTTGCCCATGTAATCCATGCGGATGAACCAGTTGGGACAAACAACCCCCCACAATTCCCCCAAACAACAAAACCAGCAAAAAACAACAAACAACTGAGTGCCTTAATGAAAATAGGCTTTTAAAATAAGCTTGCCCCAAAATGACTTCCAAATAGGTGATATAAACTCAACTGTGAGAAAATATTTATGCTAGAAAGTAAAAGAAAACACTACTGCAGATATGAAGGTCATATGCATCAGTGGCTACAAAAATCTAAACCTCATATTTGGCAGCAAACAGCATGACCATGTTGGCGTACAATGTAGAATGTTGTTTGTTCATATCTTCACTCTTACACAAATAATAGAGCCTTCGCAAAACTTTTTTTGGGAGTGTCGACGACGGACTGCTTTCTCTGGTTTATGGATGTATGAAGGCTGGTGTATTCGGTAGTTAATCTTGTTTTGTTCACTAATTCAAATTCTTCAGCAATTCTAGAAGCTTCCTTCATGGGATCAATACCTCTGTGATCCAGAAATAATTGTCGACATTTTCCACAACATTTTAAATTGTCTGCATCAGATCAACATAATATAAACAGGAAAACAGTTGCTAGGTGTTAAATGCTTCTCGTAGTTATATATAAAGAATACTAATCATATGGCGAATAACACTCCTTTCAAGTGCACTGGATCCAGCAAGGGGTCACGTTGAGTCAGGGATTGATTAAGATAAATGCAATACACTGTCAAGGAATAGTGCGAAACTAGTATCTAGCTAGCTTGAGCGCTTTCGACTCTTTAATGAGTCTTTTTCAAAGGCAAATACAAAACATAGACAAGACAAACAAATAAAACAGTAAAATGGTTATGTTTGTGAAACTTTACATGGCTGTTTCTACAGGAATTCAACCTTTTAACTTTATTGTGTTTCAACTAGTTTCTTTCAGCTTGATGCTGATACTGGAAAATATTTGTATTGACCTAGAAACTGATGAGCCATAATGACATCTGTTATTTTATGCAAATTTGTGGAAGCGCATATTATATCCCGGATATTTCATTGTTAAAGTAGTCATAGGCTATTAAGCAAATTTTGAGAATTATTTAAAAGAAAATGTGTCGGCGGCAAAATATAATTTTATTTGTGCATGCTTGTCTTTTTCTAGTCTTCTTGGTTTGAACCGCTTGGTTTCAATGTTCTAATTTTAATTTAATTTTGTGTTGCATATGCGAGGTGCGTGAACAATCGGACCTCCCGACATATGTTGGTGTCAGAGAGAAGAAGAGTCGTTTATTTTAAATAATTTTTTATGATATGCGTGAGGTCTGTGGGTAATTAGAAGTCCGTCAATATCTTTAAGCGAAACATTGGAACAGTTAGGCGACTATGCAAGAGAGAGAGACAGAGAGAGAGAGAGAGAGTACTGGTAACCGTAATTTTTAGGCCTTCACACAAACAACTCCCAATAGTGTAATCTGGGTGTTCGTCGGTCAAAGCTCCTGAACTTTTCCCTACGATAAGCAAGTAGCAGCCTCCAGGTCCATGGATGTACATCCAAACTGTCGTTGTCGAGGTAAATAACATGTTCTCTTAAATGTTCCAAAGCATCACACAGTTTTAAAAAGAAAAGAAACTGGCTGTCACATAAGCTGCATTGACGGCAATTACAAACTTTTTCGATGGTGCAAAAACAGGAACTTCTGCGTGTTTCGTCAGAATCAAATCTGCAAGTAGGATTACAACGTGTTTTATTACTTTTTCTTTATCGACGATGAGTTGAAAGCATAATTTTGGATGAGGCAAGTATTCCGTTTTTTAAAATACGGGACGTTAATGTGGTCACACATAAGGTCAGATGAGCATTGACATATAAACTAGCATATAAACAGAACTAAGAAAGTACATTTTGATGAAATTCAGGATGTAAAATTGCGAGTATAATTTTGCTATTCTTATTACCAACTAAAGAAGACAGTTTATGCCTTGTCACTTGCATGTTATTTGCAAGGACCCTTTCTTGCGTCTACTGTATAGCTAGCCTAAATCCGAAACATTGCATCAAAAACGTTAACGCGCAATGTGCCAAAGGAGCTGGTATATGGCAGTCCACGAAACATCTGCTTTACTTCATTCAGAAACAAATTTAAATAATCAAAACGCAAAGCGCCTACTACGAGAGTGTACACGATTTGTTTACTAATCAAAAGTGCTAGCGTCAGCGTCCATTGTTTGTTTACAATAGAAAGTAGTTCCTTTATGCACGTGAATGCAATAGAAAGTGTGAAATATCGTAAAATACTGAAAGATTCTGACAAAGTAAGGTTAACGGAGAAAACAATGAGCATATAATAATAATAATAATAATAATAATAATAATAATAATAATAAGTATTTTGCTTTCTTTCGTTTTATAACACACACAGATCTGTTTTAATTTGGTGCTTGTATTTATTTACAGTAAACCATAATTAGCTTCAAAATATTACATTTTTGTTAAAACACAGCTGCGTCCAAATTTAAAACAAAATATTTTCCCGCTGTCAAAAATATAGTAACCTAGGGGACAAAACAATGTCGGTTTGTGTATTTATCATTCTAAGATGATTTTCTTCCTTAAATTTATATTTAATTTAATGAAAGTTTGACCTTACAGATCTTTAAAAGAACGTTTAAACTGATTTGTATATGTTGGGTAGACGACATGATTATCTATGATCTCAATAAATGCTAACAACCAATTACATTTTTTCCCTTCCAGCCATGTGTGCATCGTGACTCATTCATATGCATTGAAATAGACATGCCTCTTTATCATTGGTACTATTCTTGCCTGTCTTATCTGCATCTTGACGCATTAATATGCAATGAAATAGACCTGCCTATTTTTAATTGGTAGTTTTCATGCCTGTCCTGTTTCATATTTTACCGTCAAATTAGGACACGCTACGCTCACGTTCAAACTGTATGATTGTATTTAGCATGTAGCAATTTATTTTTTAAACATAACACTTTGTGATTATTCTATAAATTGTTCTTGTTCTACCCCAACCCTTAAAACAAAATTAATAGAAAATGTGCTAAATCTTTAGCAGAGATTCTTTTGGAATGAATCTGATATTCTTAGAGAAGTTATGATATTTTACACACACACACACACACACACACACACACACACATATATATATATATATATATATATATATATATATATATATATATATATATATATATATATATATATATACAGACGAAATGAAACAAATAACAAAAATTGAAATACTCGTCTTCAAAAGAAAATTTTGACCAAGAGAAGTCTTTGTTATTTTAACATTTCTAAGTTAGACCAAGTTCAGTCTTTAAACTTATAACATTCCTCATTTTGACAAATATAACTCTTTAAACTTATAACATTATTACTGGAAGACCAAGATAAGTCTTCCAAATTAGGGTGGGTAATTACACAGAAAAGGTTTCTGGTTGTCTAAAAGGGTGAAAACTCAAAGCCCAGGCACAGATGGTTTCACGATATAATTTTACAGGGGTGAAAACTCAATGCCTAGGCACAGATGGTTTCACGGTATAATTTTGCAGGGATGAAAATTCAAAGCCCAGGCACAGATGGTTTCATGGTATAATTTTACAGGGATGAAAACTCGATGCCTAGGCACAGATGGTTTCACGGTATAATTTTACAGGGATGAAAACTCAATGCCTAGGCACAGATGGTTTCACGGTATAATTTTACAGGGATGAAAACTCAAAGCCCAGGCACAGATGGTTTCACGGTATAATTTTACAGGGATGAAAACTCAAACTCCAGGCACAGATGGATTCACGGTATAATTTTACAGGGATGAAAACTCGATGCCTAGGCACAGATGGATTCACGGTATAATTTTACAGGGATGAAAATTCAATGCCTAGGCACAGATGATTTCATGGTATAATTTTACAGGGATGAAAACTCGATGCCTAGGCACAGACGGTTTCACGGTATAATTTTACAGGGATGAAAACTCAAAGCCCAGGCACAGATGGTTTCACATTATAATTTTGCAGGGATGAAAACTCAAAGCCCAGGCACAGGTGGTTTCACGGTATAATTTTACAGGGATGAAAACTCAAAGCCCAGGTACAGGTGGTTTCACGGTATAATTTTACAGGGATGAAAACTCAAATTCCAGGCACAGATGGATTCACGGTATAAATTTGCTGAGATGAAAACTCAAACCCCAGGCACAGATAGTTTCACGGTATATATTTGCTGAGATGAAAACTCAAACCCCAGGCACATATGGTTTCAGGGTATAATTTGGCAGGGATGAAAACTCAAACCCCAGGCAAAGATGGTTTCACGGTATAATTTCCAAATCATCTGGATTCACAGCAATTATCAGAACATATGACACTCGAGCTTTTTCAAACAGTTTGTGACAAGGAACTATAACTTGTTTACGTAAGGAAGATAAATGAAAACAGCATTCAAAAAAGCTGGAGCCCTATATCATTACTTACAATGTTACATACAATTTAGCATCAGGACGTATTGCCAAAATAATAAAGTCAGTACTGAATTATATATATATATATATATATATATATATATATATATATATATATATATATATATATATATATATATATATATATATATATATATATATATATATAGTTAAAACTACATATCTGCTTTGTTTCGAGTGGGTGGGAGGAACATGTTTGATTCGGCCAGACTTATGTTCCTACACCGTAGCAGACTAGTTTAGAACTTCGACTCGGAACTCGGAACAAAACTCTTATTTGGTTTGTATATATTACATATAACAAAACACTTATTTGGTTTGTATATATTACATATTCCTTTTTATTCACACATTTTTATAATCTTTTTAATGTATATCTGAATTCAGTTTCACATAAAATACATGCTAATGATACTGATAAATTTACCGTTTGTAATAATTCACCAGAAATATTATTACATTTATTTTGGGAATGTAATCTGGTTAATAGGTTATGGGCTGGTGTTTCTGACTTGATTCAAGATGCACTCAACGTAGCAATTACTTCAAGTACCAGAATGTTTCTATTATAAGATACAGACGCAGAGCAACTATATGGAAATCCTTCATATCCTTCTTTTCATTAAGTAATACTGCATAAATGCATACAAAATAAATAGAGATATATCTACATTAAATGACTCTAAAATCTTATTTAAAGAACACTATATATTAGAAAAATATACTTGAGTCAAATCGAACATGAAAGAAAGTGTCTTAGTAATTTGGGAACAATTGGAACCATTATTTATTTTCAAAAGTTAATTAATTTTGTATTATACTTTTGGTAACGCAAACTTACGGATGTGATATAAATTATAACAGCTGTTATATAAATTATAACAAAATCGTTGAGGGAAATAGCAATTCCCTCCCCATTCCCATCTTTATCTATTTTTTTTTTGTCCACACCACTGAACTAGATGTAATATTTACAATCTATGTTGGAGATTGGTATGTGTATTAACTGTAAGGAAGAGGACTTTTATTCTGTGATGATGTATGGTCTGACCCCATTGAAAATCTTTGCAGGACGCAATAAAATAAATTAAAGTCACTGAAAAAGAATAGCTCTATAGCACGTGAGCCGGCAGAACTAAGGTAAGAAACTAACTAAACCTGAAGTACGAAAACAGGGAAGCAGGGGTTGTATTCAGCCAACAAAGGAGCAATTGAAGGTGTGCCAAAGTGGCAAACGTGAGGTAGCAGGGGTCACACAGAGGCTCTAGAAAGGAGGGCACAGCTGAACAGAAACTTCACACAACAAACAAAAAAGAGGAACAAAATGACTTTACTAACATCTGAGAGCAGGCGAAACAAAGAAATTTGCTTTTTTCTCTTCTTTTTTTTGTTGTTCTGGATTTTATTTAAAGTTTCCTTTTTTTCTACATGACAATGAAAATTTAAATAGGGAGGAAGAGTATAGAGAATATTAAGGAGGCCTTGGGACAGGAACAGATGGAAAAATCGGACTAAGCAGTGGAACGGTAGCTTGAGGGCACCCATTTGACACTGCCACAAGCCAAAATCAGACACGCCTAAGCTCAGAACTTTAGAAAAGGATTCGTAAAACGCATATTCCACCTGCCTGATAATTACTTTTTGTTGATCACGTATTATTTCGAAGTATGCTTTATGTCTAACAAATATGAGGTTTGGCAAGTTCTACAGGTATATTTAAGATGTGCAATATGATCAAGAAATAGTTAATTAATTTAAGAATGGTTCGTTATTTTATTCTAGATTTCATTTTTTTTCAGTACGATGTTTCAGATTTATAAGATATTTTTTCAAAGAAAGATATTATTCAGTGGGAATGATGATCATGATCATGATCATGATAACAATGACGATGATAACAGTTGTCATCATGATTATCACAAAGAAGGAAAAACAATATCTAATGCAAAACATAGATGAAACGAGCATACACTAAATTAAACTGCGAATGTGTCTGTTGTCTTATGCAGTGCTATTGTCATTCCAGCGCAGTTGTAAAATACAAAGTTTAATGTTACGCTGTAGTCTTTGCATTCAAAAACCGTATGGAAAAATATTTTACAACATCTGATTACCATTTCATTTCACACGATTTCAGGGACAAAATATATTCCCTTGACAAGGGAACCAATATTTTGAAACTACTCCTGTCACACAGCATTTTGAATTATCTCGCTTAGAATATAAAGTGAGTAACAATATCAATTTTGTGTGTGTGTGTGTGTGTGTGTGTGATTTGGATTTTTAACGTACCTTTAACGATATTAGAATCATTTCGCTACGATTTCTGCAGTGTGGCAGTTTATAGTGATTTCTAGCACTGGGTCATATGCTACAGACATGTAGGATGGTGTCCCACCCAGTCACATTATCATGACATCATATCGACCAGTCCTAACACTAAATTCTTAATCCTAAGCGCCAAGCGAGGCAACTGCTAGTACCATTTTTATACGTCTTTGGTATGATTCTGCCGGGATTCGAACCCGCTACCTCCCGCATCCGAGGCGGACGCTCTAACCACATAAGCCACGGAGCCGTCATCTTTTGGATACAGTATATATGATAATGATGATGTTGACGGTGACGACGAAATCTTATTGAAATAAAAATTCTAAATGAATGTTTCATATAAATTAAAAATTATATGAACAATTATTTTTAAACAGTATGCCCAAACAAATGGAAATTTACAATAAAGGATATTGTATAATAACAGCAATGTAATCAACAACAAATCCACTGAACGAAAACCGCTGATATAGTTTTCAATTAAGATATACATGCACTAAGGTAAATTGATGAAAAACTGAAGCAAAAGTTATCTACTGAAAACAAGTACATAGAAAATGAAAATAAAAATAAGACCAGAAGGAAAAGATAAACGCATGCTGTATATGGTTTTATATATCCATCATATTCCGGTGGCTTGTCTAAACTCGGTGGTAGTAATGCCAGATGACTTGTTCAAACTCAGTGATAAATAATCTTGCCAGATGACTTGTCCGAACTCAGCGACAAAAAAATCATTCCAGATGACTTGTCCACACTCGGTGGTAAATAACCATTCCAGATGACTTGTCCGAACTCAGCGACAAATACTCATTCCAGATGACTTGTCCACACTCGGTGGTAAATAACCATTCCAGATGACTTGTCCGAACTCAGCGACAAATACTCATTCCAGATGACTTGTCCACACTCGGTGGTAAATAACCATTCCAGATGACTTGTCCGAACTCAGCGACAAATACTCATTCCAGATGACTTGTCCACACTCAGTGGTAAATAACCATTCCAGATCACTTGTCCAAATTCAGTGACAAATACTCATTCCAGATGACATATTCAAAATCAGTGATAAATAATCGTTACAGATGACTTGTCCAAACTAAGTGACAAATACCCATGACACATAATGTGTATCTGTATATTCTATCACGAAAAGAAGGAAACATTATATCTCAGAAAATAATCATAAGCAGCCTTTAAATATTTAACAGATTCAGATGACATCAATAATGGTTTATATTTGCTTGAGACCTGTATTCTTCTAAAGGGATATCATATATTATAAACGGAATCTACGATTTTTTGACTTACCGTGGCTTGGCTGTTCGAGTTTTTTTTTCACATGAAAACTACTGCAATATATTACACCTAGCATGTAAAGCAATCATGACGATAGCAGTAGTAACAGTAGGAGATGGTATGATGATGGTTGTATAAAAGCGTAAAAGGACCTTTGAGATTGTTGTTTTTGAATCTCTCGTATTTAGTGAACTGAGAACATTCTATATCGCAGTTGATGCCTGACCTGTTGACTATCATCATCGGCGGCGGCATCATCATTGTCGCTGTCTTCGATGAATATATTTAACCGCGTCGTATTGCGACAAAAATTTAAAGGATTTACGATTGTAAGATATTTTCGGAGAGAAAGGTAAACTATTTGCATGTATGTGTGTGTTTGTGTATTATGTATGATGTGTGCGCTTGTGTATTATGTATGATGTGTGTGTTTGTGTATTATGTATGATGTGTGTGTTTGTGTATTATGTATGATGTGTGTGCTGTAGATCTGATGTACCATGAGCTTTATAAATCTGTGATTAAAGCTAAACTAGGCTTGCTGAATTTCGTTTTAGTAAAATATTTATACGAGTGGTATTTCAAAAAATATAGCGTGCGTATTATATTTTTTATTTATACCACACGCAAATACACATATTTTTAAAAAAGATAAGATTCGCTACGATGAATTATCTATTGAAGGAAGGAGTGAACTCTTCACATCCTTTTCCAGTGTGACCATTATAAAACGTAGTTCTACTAGAGTTAATCTTTTTGGTTTCCAAATATTACACCCACAAAATTTGTCTAGACGTAAGTACCACGTATTATTTCCTATCCTTTGAATACGTTTTGCTGTTCAAGACTCTTGATACAATGTTTATAGATTTGTAACCTAATTCTTTAAACAGATTCCGTCTTAGGAGCTTTCTTTAGTTTTGAATAAAAATGATGTGATTTTCGCAATTTTACTGTTGCTTTTTATTCCGTTGACTTATTTAGATGACTTCTTGCAAAAAATGAAAATGTTTGGAACTACTCCTGTAAAGAACAAGTTCTGGGTTTGCTTTTGATAATGGCAGTATCAATAGTTCGGAAAGTAATGCTTAAATCCTTCAGGACGTGTGGTTCAGTGAGCACCAACTGAACAGAGACTGAATTTGTAAAACGTCTCTCACTGCGGCCACATTAGTGTGACGTGATGGGAATGAATAAATGGCGACTGCTATTTTCTGATTACGTTATAACTATAACCCGTGCCATGTTGATTAAAACTTTAAAGAAGGAAAAACTGTGCAACACATTATAAATATGTTTCAATGTAATACATCTGTCCCGCATCAAACACGTCATGCATCAACACCCTAACTTTTCGACATTGCAAAACCCATTTTTAATCACTACAATTTAGAAGCAACACCAGGACATGGTTATTCCATTATAAACAGCGAATAAAACATTCTCCTTTATGGAATTTGTTTTTCCCAGTTATAACAAAAATTTCCACATTGCGTTATTCCAAAGCACAATAATAACGTCAGCATTCTATGCTCCAGACATTTTTAAATAATTTGAAATGAAATAACAAACAATCTGGGGAAAAAATAAGGAGTCTGCTCTTATGCGTGTGCAGGTCTAGGAATGACCCATAATTCTTGCACTTGGGAATATCTCAGCGACCAAGTTTTCTGCAATGTGATTGGATAAAAACGGTCAAATGATACTGAGCTTGAGTTTTGTGAACATCGGTAAAAATGGGGCACTACATTAGCTTCACCTGCAGTTTCCAGCACAATTTGGGTGAATCATTGTTTATACCAACTTCTTATACAACAACAACATCCACAACCCCGTGACTTCAGATAAAATTTTTTAGGCATATATAAAATAACTGATTGTAAGTTCAAGCAATGCAGTTGCACAATCCTTCGTGTTTTCCGACACTCACGTCCGTTGTCCAAGCAATATATTCAGAAGGCTTTACGAGCCACTCTACATTCACAAGTTACCGCATTTTTGCTACGCCAGTATGCTTCGCGAGCTGATACAGATGGTCATGGCCATACGACGTGAGAATAGGGGATTTCTGTAAAGATGGATACAATTTTGCTTTTGAAAGATCGAAATGAGTAGAACGACCTATCAACGAATGCTTAAACAATAGGTGCAGGACAAACACTTAATGCTAAAACAATGCAAAACAAAGCAATTAAAAAAAAAAATACTAAACATACCGAGTAACAAAAGTACATCAGATTACTGCTATGATCCGCTCTGACACTCTGCCATATACATATTAAATAAGAATCAATAACCTTTAGCTGGCTATGATTGGGCTTGGTATTCAGGCGTATTGTAAAGAGGCTAATGAGGTAGAACTACCAACAAATAATGCTTAATTGATGAAATCCACTGGTTTCACGATGGAAAGGAGGACGAATGAAGATATAAGGATTACATTATCATAGCGGGATATTTACAGAAGTGTAAATTGTTACCAATCACTCAGAAAGTTAATAGGATATTCGTCTCATGTGTAAGACAGTAAATCCGTATCAAGTACGAAGTCATCGCTGTTTTAATTAATTATATTTTTCTTCACCATTTTAGCGGTCAAAACAACCATTTTCAGTGACACAGGAAAGTTACATATTAACAGGAGAAAGTTTGCGTCTGAACTGTTATGTTCTGTGCTCTCTCTCTCTCTCTCTCTCTCTATATATATATATATATATATATATATATATATACTCTGAGGTGTTTACTGAAAATACTCTAGAATACTCAAAATGTGTGGATATGTGTTTTAAAATATGCTGATCTTTTGTACATACACAGTAAAGTAAAACAGATTCAAACAGAAATAATCTACCTTTCCATAGAAATTATATAATAACATTTCGTATATTTTAATGTGTCAAATAATGAACGTAAATTAAGGGTCTTTATCAAATTTAGAAATGTACTAAATATACGTATTCAATCTAGAATTATAAATTAGCATATCACCAGATGTCAATCATTTAATTCTTAACGGAGATCCACACACAATGCTAGAAGCTAGACGGAGTTCTTAGTTTTCTTCTGGTATTAATGTCAGAAACCAGCTGGTCACTGCGATATGTAACATTAAAATACCAAAATCTGCACGATTTCCATCGAATTTTCATGAAACGTCAGATTCATTGTACCTTGGGTAGAGACCGCCTCTCTGAATACGCATCTATTTATGGAAGTGCCCATTCTGAAAATATGTTCAATAAATCGATCTTTCCTATTTGGGCAAGTTTTCTTAATATGTATGCGCCGTTTCGGACCAAGCGTTCTTTATATACAGGAGTCTGCAAATACAGGTTTCACATTGTCAGTAGTAGATTATAAACAATAAATTGAGATTGACTGGAGTGGTTATAGTTCACTGTTTTCCTCATCACCATATAACGGACACACGGAAAAGAAGATATTGCAAAAATCTCTTGGTTATTGGAGGAGTTTAATGCGAAGATTATATATGGATGCTTACTTGCTTTTTAATTTCCAAGGACACTCAGAGGCAGTTAATCCGGGTCATCCAAAGAGAATAAAAGAAAAGAAAGTAATTTCAAAACAATATGTTATTGACATAGCAGACGGGCTATCTTGGGTCTGGTGACGGATCAATTCGTGTATGAAGCTTCTTTTATGAAATATCGTCCTATCAATGTTATCTGCATATACCAACGCTTAATTGATAACAGTGGGTGAAGCGGTGTTTGTTTTTTCTTTTCTTGTATTTTTAAACAGACTACTTAATTACAGACAGAAGATAATAATACCAGTAAGAACGAAAGTTTAAAAGAGAGGTTGTGAATCCAAAATTTAGTCCAAAATGCGAAGCTAGCATTAATATTGCACGCAACAACATTGCAGTCAGTAACTCGGCTTGATAACATAAAACTAAAATGCCGGTTCATCATGTGTACTAAAGAAATATTTCGTCGTGGCAGTGGTCTACTAGTGTAGTCACACAACTTTCATTTATATGATAAATGTAATCCTCTAGATGTGATTTTTAAAGGTATTATGCTAAATACCTCACCATTAATGAAAATAATGGCTGCGAAACATCGATTTTTTTTATCGCACAAGGCATCACGCTCCTAGCCGATTTCGTGCTCGGAAATTTCCGTAAGACAAAGCGGAAGTGACGTATTGTAAGGAACAATGCATTTCTACTTTGGTTGTTAGTTGCATTCAGTAGTTGGTACTGTGCGTTATCCGATCAGTGGCATGCACGATAGTCTGCAGTGACCATTTGAGAATCGACGATTTCGATACCGTGTATAAAATAAAAGAGTCAGTTGGTATTAAGACCATCAGACGACCCTGCCAAATGCAATACCAAGTGCATTTTCTCGTTAGATAACTGAGTCAACGAACACCAAATCAACAATAGCCAAGGGTTACGGCAGGACTAACACCACGTAGACCGAGAAAAGTTTTCACAGAAGCGAGAGCTAGCGAGTGTAAAATATTCATACATCTTTATCTTGCTATATTATTGGTTGTCAGCCCCTACTCTTCGCTACAAATATACATTGCAAAAGAACGATTGACGGACGACAACTATTTTAGTAGGAGGGTGTATGCAAATCATAAAAGCCCCACCCTACCCCAAAAAATGAATCCTGCTTTACAGCGACGAGCGCGCGCGCGTGTGTGTGTGTCCCTTAAATTTTGGTTTTACCGACTACGCCATTATTATTTGCCCCTCTCCAGAAAAAGTCCACGTGCATGCCCATGCTTATTTCATGCCTGTTCAACAATAATAATAATGACAAAACAAGTTTTCTGCTAAAGCCAAAATGCGAATACTTGATGTACTGACTGAGTTTAATTGTAAATGCTAAATACCCCGTCGTGTTGAGGCACTGTTAGTAAATTACCTTGTTTGCCAGAATATACACCACTGTGTCATTGGATGACGGTCTAGGCCAGAGTCAAACCACAACCCATTAATTGTGAGTGTTAAAATAATGACCATTCAAAGCGGAGAGTATAGTATTATTATTCGCAATATGTACAGAACCATAGTCAAATGGAATTTTAAAAAATACTTTAATGCTCTGTGTGTATATATATATATATATATATATATATATATATATATATATATATATATATATCTGTGTGTGTGTGTGTGTGTGTGTTAGGTGTTGAAGAGACTAGACTTCATCTCAGGCAGCTAGGGAAAGGAACATTGATATAAAAGCTACATGTTTGCATATAACCTTTCTATAAAGTTCATAAAAAATAAATAGAAAATTGAATAGAGATTGAAAGAGTAGAGAAAACACAGTTAACAAAACAAGTACACTGATGCTTATTTTTATCTAATCGAATTTCAAAAGAAACAGTTTTATAAATGTGTGCATGATGGTAAAGAAATAGCTTGGACTTTTTTCTGTCGCCCTCTTAAGCGGACACATGAAGACTGACAGTTTGTGGAGAGTCACTGAGGGCCACGTGCTGCTCCTTTAGCACGCGACCTTGATACGTGATCTTAACCTGATACTCCCCTTTGAAACCATGTACATCGAAATTACCACCCTGGGACAACAGACGCTTCGTATATGTGTGCCATTCTTGTTCGATCAAATGTAGATACCTCTGTCCGGCCGCGTTAGTCTGAAAGAAAATTTATGTTTTTCACATGCCAGATGCATGGATTGAAATTTTGTAAAATACGTAATTATAACCATGAATGATCCAAGACATTTTCATATGAATAATGATGGGCCTGTTTCAAAATTCTACTTAGAGCATATTCTAATGAAAATTCCACCATTAAGAAGAGATTTATTTTTGCGAGTGAAAACAAAAAACATTACTGCATGTAAAAGAGTGATTTGTTCTCGTCCCGTTTTTGAAACTTTCTTAGAGTTACTATATATAATACATTACCAAGATTTTTAATATTTCTCCAAGTAGAATTGGTGATCAGACACGTACGCTTCAGCAATGAAAATCTGGATTGGTTGGAAGGTAGCAAGTAGACTCCGTCTTTGTTAATGTATTTCCAGTAGTAGGGTAAATATATTTGTGACTACTGATGGGAAAAAATGTGTGAATCACGTTAAACCAACATAATTTAACCATATGAATAAAATAACTCCATACTCCATGGTGGAGATCCGATTAACACCGATAAGCGGTTGTGTTCTGTTGACCACATGGTTCACCAAATAAATCACAGTTTTCAAATTTTTGAAAGTGACACGCGTCATCTGATACATAACATTACTAACGATACTCTCCCTGACACGAAATGCAATATTCTAATTCGCAACTAAACATATACATACAGGGAATTCAAAAAGTCACCGAATCCTTTTATTGGTGTCTATCAGATCTCGTTGTACTATTGTGAAGATCGGTTTATGTCATATCTCCTCGTTGTACCTTAGAGATCTGATCCTGATCCGACCGCATAATAATTTAGCACATACTCCACAACAGATGATACCATGGAAATATGAATAGTTACCTTCAATAATACTCTTACTGTAGTCACTAGAAACAGTAAAGACCTGCAACATCAGCAAACATGTGACTGACCTGAGATAGTGTTCAGTTTTCTGTTCATACCCGAAACTCATTTCCGCTGACAAGGCATGCGTCTTCCCCTCTCCAGTGCCGGTTGCTCCAAAAACCCCATATCAGGATACCTTTGACATTTGGGTGGCCAAAAAATGACCTCATTGCTTTCTCGTAGCAGTCGGCCCTGTGGTTCTCGTCGGAGAGCGCAACGTCCAGCTCAGTTATGAAGATGGGTAGCCCAGTTTCCGAGAGTTTATCAAGTCTTCTCTGAAATATACAGAAAGATTATCATTGCCTCGGAACGCAATTGCTGAAAGTCAAAATTCGTACACACGCGATTCTGAAAAGGAATTGCCGGTGTGATTCTTTTTTGTGATATGTCCACAAGCATATTGTAACTTTTCTGTTGTCAGTGATTTTCAGCTAGATACTTTAGTTCATCTCATTTCAAAGACTTTAATGCAGACGGGAAGTCCTTGCAACCGATCCATATCAAAGTCCCTCAATCATGTCTTATGTAAAATATGCAATATGTAATAATTGCTTTAAAAAGTTTAAAAATGTGAAGCCACACTTAATATACCCCTAGGTTCCTGATTCTTCGATTGCAATATCAAATGTTGCCAAATTATTGGTTTCGTAAAGCACAAAATATGTCACTGGTTTAGATGCACAGCTTAATTTATGAACATATCGTGGTTGACAATATCTTGAAGACAATGTTTTCCATACTATGCGCGACCTAAGGAACCATTAATTCAACCGAAATGTAGTAATATGAACAGAAGAGAAGAAGAAACCAGGAAAGTATAAAAACGAAGGATGCATTTGATGACACTGATGATTATTTCATTCATGAGATGTAAATAAAATCATACTTCTAATTTGTACCCAATTATCACACGAAAGTCAACCAGTTACTCAAAGAAACACCAACCTAACATACTTTCATAAATCCTCATAAACACGAGCAAAATTATAAACAAACAAAGCAAACCATCTAAGACGGCAAAACAAGCTCATGGACAAATTGAAAGCTCATTAACGTGTTATTTGGAAGAACTCTATTTCTGTCAAAAAATTACATAAATGATTAGGGAAAACACATTCACATAATTTTGCATTTCATGTTCATGACGTTCAGGAACTTATTGCGCGCGCAAAGACATGGATGTTTATAATGCTTGGATTACACTTCTAGCATCTGAAACATTAGTCTGGTCGTGCCTTGTAGTTCACTGGCAAGACAAAAAGTTGAATGTAAGAAAGATAAACCGATGGAAAGGAAAGAAAAAATATTGTTTACCTTGATTAGAGTGGGGTCCGGGCAGACACCTTTCCCGAAATGCCCCTGGACTCCAATCCCTCCAAGTCCCACATTAGCATTTTTAATCCTGAGAATATGGTCACGATAGGCCTGTAATTATGTACTTACATATATAAACTAATAAGATATGAATCTCACAGCATTTTACATTATAAACATTATCATGCCATATATGATCTAGTATATTTTGAAACGTTTGTCACCAATTGCCTGACAGTTTAATTCTGGAAAGCAGTACATTCTCAGCTCTTTTTAATATGCTATATGATCGACTACTTTAAGAGAGGAGTTACTGACCATCAAGGCAACAGCAGGTAAATAATAATAATAATAAGGCTTGAATAGGTCAGAATGTACTGAACCTGAAGATTTCAGTGGAATAGGTTCCATGATAGGTATGCTAGCACATAGGAAAGATGTGATCCAAGCCCTCAGGTTAACCCACCGTCCCACTGATTTTGAAAAAATTTCTTAACCATTATAACAGAAGACTATGTATGAATAAATAATACTATATTTTCTTCTGCAGTTGCCATTGTTATTCTTTATTAATAATCCCAGACCATTTGAAACGAAAATCTGAAGAATATTGAAATTCAATTAAAAAATAATACATTATTCAAGAAAGGAATAAATGCATGCTAAGGACTAGGACATATGCATTTATTTACATGGATCAACAAGTGCATGCTAAGGACTAGAACATACACATTTATTTACATGGATCAACAAGCGCATGCTAAGGACTAGAACATACACATTTATTTACATGGATCAACAAGTGCATGCTAAGGACTAGGACATACACATTTATTTACACGGATCAACAAGTCCGCGCTAAGAACTACAGCATACACATGTATTTACATTCAACAAGAAGTGTGTACTAAGAACTACAGCATAGACATTTATTTACATTCACCACCAAGTGCGTGCTAAGAACTACAGCATACACATGTATTTACATTCAACAAGTGCGTCCTAAGAACTACAGCATAGACATTTATTTACTTTCATGAACAAGTGCGTGCTAAGAACTACAGCATACACATTTATTTACATTCAAGAACAAATGCGTGCTATGAACTACAGCATACACATTTACATTCAACAACAAGTGCGTGCTAAGAACTACAGCATAGACATTTATTTACGTGGATTAAGAAGTGCGTGCTAAGAACTACAGCATACACATTTGTTTACATTCAACAACAAGTGCGTGCTAAGAACTACAGCATACACATGTATTTACATTCAACAAGTGCGTGCTACGAACTACAGCAGAGACATTTATTTACTTTCATGAACAAGTGCGTGCTGAGAACTACAGCGTACACATTTACATTCAACAACAAGTGCGTGCTACGAACTACAGCATAGACATTTATTTACATGGATTAAGAAGTGCGTGCTAAGAACTACAGCATACACATTTGTTTACATTCAACAACAAGTGCGTGCTAAGAACTACAGCAAACACATTTATTTACATTCAACACCAAATGCGTGCTAAGAACTACAGCATACACATTTACATTCAACAAGTGCGTGCTTCGAACTACAGCATAGACATTTATTTACATGGATTAACAAGTGTGTGCTAAGAACTACAGCATACACATTTGTTTACATTCAACAACAAGTGCGTGCTAAGAACTACAGCATATACATTTGTTTACCTTCAACAACAAGTGCGTACTAAGAACTATAACAGATTTATTTACATTCAACAACAAGTGTGTGCTAAGAACTACAGCATTTACATTTATTTACACTCAACAAGTGCGTGCTACGAACTGCAGCATAGACATGTATTTACTTTCATGAACAAGTGCGTGCTAAGAACTACAGCATACACATTTATTTACACTCAACAGCAAGTGCGTGCTACGAACTACAGCACAGACATTATTTACTTTCATGAACAAGGGCGTGCTAAGAACTACAGCATACACATTTATTTACATTCAGCAACAAGTGCGTGCTAAGAACAACAACATAGACATTTATTTACTTTCATGAACAAGTACGTGCTAAGAACTACAGCATACACATTTATTTACATTCAACAACAAGTGCGTGCTACGAACTACAGCATAGACATTTATATACTTTCATGAACAAGTGCGAGATAAGAACTACATCATACACATTTATTTACATTCAACAACAAGTGCGTGCTAAGAACTACATCAAAGACATTTATTTACATTCAACAACAAGTGCGTCCTAAGAACTACAGCATACACATTTACATTTAACAACAAGTACGTGCTAAGAACTACAGCATACACATTTATTTACATTCAACAACAAGTGAGTGCTAAGAACTACAGCATACACATTTATTTACACTCAACAACAAGTGCGTGCTACGAACTACAGCATAGACATGTATTTACTTTCATGAACAAGTGCGTGCTCAGAACTACAGCATATACATTTATTTACATTCAACAACAAGTGCGTGCTACGAACTACAGCATACACATTTATTTAGATTCAACAACAAGTGCGTGCTAAGAACTACAGCAAACACATTTATTTACACTCAACAACAAGTGCGTGCTAAGAACAACAGCATAGACATTTATTTACTTTCATGAACAAGTGCGTGCTAAGAACTACAGCATACACATTTATTTACATTCAACAACAAATGCGTGCTAAGAACTACAGCATACACATTTACATTCAACAAGTGCGTGCTAAGATCTAAAACATACATATTTTTTGACATGGATCAACATTTGCGTGCTAAGAACTAGAGCATACACATTTATTTACATTCAACAACAAGTGCGTGCTAAGAACTACAGAATACACATTTACATTCACCAACAAGCGCGTGCTAAGAACTACAGTATACACATGTATTTACATTCACCAACAAGTGGGTGCTAAGAACTAAAGCATATACATTTATTTACAGTCACCACCAAGTGGGTGCTAAGAACTACACATACACATTTACATTTAACAACAAGTGCGTGCTAAGAACAAAAAGATACACATTTATTTACATTCAACAAGTGCGTGGTAGGAACTACAGTATACACATGTATTTACATTCACCAACAAGTGCGTGCTAAGAACTACAGCATACACATTTATTTACATTCACCAACAAGTGCGTGCTAAGAACTACAGCATACACATTTATTTACATTCAACAACAAGTGCGTGCTAAGAACTACAGCATAGACATTTATTTACTTTCATGAACAAGTGCGTGCCAAGAACTACAGCATACACATTTATTTACATTCAAGAAAAAAATGCGTGCTACGAACTACAGCATATACATTTATTTACGTGGATTAAGAAGTGCGTGCTAAGAACTACATCATACAAATTTGTTTACATTCAACAAGTGCGTGCTAAGAACTACAGCATACATGTATTTCCATTCAACAACAAGTGCGTGCTAAGAACTACAGCATACACATGTATTTACATTCAACAACAAGTGCGTGCTACGAACTACAGCATAGACATTTATTTACATGGATTAAGAAGTGCCTTGCTAAGAACTACAGCATACACATTTGTTTACATTCAACAACAAGTGCGTGCTAATAACTACAGCATACACATTTATTTACATTCTACACCAAATGCGTGCTAAGAACTACAGCATACACATTTACATTCAACTAGTGCGTGCTTCGAACTACAGCATAGACATTTATTTACATGGATTAACAAGTGCGTACTAAGAACTACAGCATACACATTTGTTTACATTCAACAACAAGTGTGTGTGCTAAGAACTACAGCATATACATTTATTTACCTTCACCAACAAGTGCGTGATAAGAACTACAGCATACACATTTATATTGATCCACAATTGCGTGTTAAGAACTAGAGCATACACATGTATTTACATTCAACAACAAGTGCGTACTAAGAAGTACAGCAAACACATTTATTTACATCTACCAACAAGTGCGTGCTACGAACTACAGCATAGACATTTATTTACTTTCATGAACATGTGCGTGTTAAGATCTACAGCATACACATTTGTTTACATTCAACAACAAGTGCGTGCTAAGAACTAAATCATACACATTTATTTACATGGATCAACAAGTGCGTGCGAACAACTACGGCATACACATTAATTTGCATGGATCAACATTTGCGTGCTAACAACTACGGCATACACATTAATTTACATGGATCAACAAGTGCGTGCGAACAACTACGGCATACACATTAATTTACATGGATCAACATTTGCGTGCTAACAACACGGCATACACATTAATTTACATGGATCAACATTTGCGTGCTAACAACTACGGCTTGCACATTAATTTACATGGATCAACATTTGCGTGCTAACAACATGGCATACACATTAATTTACATGGACCAACATTTGCGTGCTAACAACTACGGCCTACACATTAATTTACATGGATAAACATTTGCGTACTAACAACTACGGCATACACATTAATTTATATGGATCAACATTTGCGTGCTAACAACATGGCATACACATTAATTTACATGGATCAACATTTGCGTGCTAACAAGTACGGCATACACATTAATTTACATGGATCAATAAGTGCGTGCTAACAACACGGCATACACATTAATTTACATGGATCAGAACATCTTATCTAAATCTTTAGAAGACAATTTAATGGAAATGCATTTGCCATTCATAAAGATTGTTTTCTGTCATATATTTTGTAAATGATTATAGATTGCTTACTTCTAACATCACTTTTCTCGCAAAAGTCAAGAAATATTTCCTTCATGACATCAAAGTACCGTTTTCTAATTGCTGTTAAACCATTGCCAAATTCTTGTCCAATTATGTAGGGAAATTATTCAGACATCATCTGGATAAACTGTTAAATATGCAATTACATTCGAAAACAAGCAGCTTATATAATTCTTGAAAATCTTTTTCCTTCTCCACTGACACTCTGTACAGGTGTATAAATTAGACTTAAGTTATAAACAAGAATTTTCATTCTTCACTGACACATTGAACTGGTGTATAGATTAGGCTTCGTTATAAACAAGACAAACGTTCAGCTGTACATGTGGCTCGTTCTTCATTCAAAATGAAAATAAAAATAACAATTGAAACAGATAGAAGCTGCACTTTTTGCATCTTCTTTCTATACTTCTATACTACAGTGTCGGTAAAAAGGTGCATGCATACAATCCTTTTGAACTAATGGAAGCGTAACAAGTAGTACATACAAGCTAAATAAACTGTCAAACAGTAATAACTGGCTTAATTTAAATTTTACGAAATATCGGTAACATTTTCATTACCGATAGTTTGAGTCTATAGATACGTATTTTCTATTAAGCCGAAAATAAAACCAAGTATGTATGGACGTACGTATGTATGTATGTATGTATGTATGACTGACTTTATTTCCTTTTCAACAGAGATTATATCAGAATAATCAAATTCAGGATACTACAAGATCATGAACTCAACAGAGAAGTGATAAAAATAAAAAGAGAAGTCCGGTGTCGGCTACCTTATTGTCAGAATGAAGTATCTCAATACCTACAAGCATACGCATATGTAGTCAGAGCTAACTAGCATTTGGCTGAACATGGAACTGGTCTTCTTTAAACATTTGCTTGGTGATGACATTGATGAAACGAATATCAGTACATATATATTGTGTTGTGATTAATATTAACTTTCAAATATTAAAGAAAAGGAAATGGAAAGCTTATACAAGTGTAACAATATGTGTATTTCTTTCTACATGACAAATGATTGCATGTACAAATGTTTGTATGCACGTGAGCGTGCGTGCACCTATGTCGGACTGACTGCCTTTATTATCTCTCCAGCAAAGATTACATCAGGTTAATAAAAACAAGGATTATATATAATACAAGATCATGAGAAACAATATAGTCCCAACCATTGACACATATTTGCCTGGAACTGCTAATGCCACAGCGAGTGTGTAGGTCATCCATAAAGTTTTCCACCCTCTTTTACCCAAAAGGATGTGGAGTAGGGTGTCAGTGTATTGACAAAAAGCCATGTGAGTCTAATATGTCTATTGCGTCATGCATTTGTTCAAAGATAATAATGTAGTCATATTTCAGGGTTTGGCAGTAAAGAAGTATATGCTTGGCGCAGTCTGTGACTTATATTTTACAAACTGTAGTTATACTTATCATCTGACGAAATTGAAGATAATGATAAATAAGCAATGTTTGCAACAGACCAAGGTTTATCAGGCAAACATTTTCCAAGCTTCCAGGGACTATCAGTACGGACACTTGCATAATATAAAATGTTAGGTCTTGATTCCAGTTTAGATTTCCACAATCTTTCTTTGAAACAGTAAACTGGTGTTTCAATAATCCTCTTACAGATAGGTTTCGGCGCAGAGTATAGGGTGTTCGAGTATAAATAGAAAAAGTCTCCAAGCTGGTATTTCACAAGAACACAGTATGTATCTTTAACAAAATCAATGCTGTCACAATTGTGTGTCAGGAAATCAAGAATTCATCTGTTGACAAGAATTTGCCATGTTAATGAACCATTAACTCTGTAGGTTTTATCGAGGAAACAAAATTTCATGTTATGAACATGTCCATCAACAGACCAGAATCCAATATTATTTATTGTCGTCTATTTAGGTGAGCGCTGATTCAGACCTATAATTCGTCTTACGGCTTTTCTTTGACAGAATTCTAAGTCATATATCTTGGACCGAGCCAAGTTTGACCACAATTCGCATGCATGCTTCATAACAGGCAAAACTATTTTAGACCAGATTGTAGCTGGATTCATGTTACCCTTTCCTATGCCAATTCCAACAAGGGAATAAAATACAGTTCTTTCTTTTCCACCAGCAGTATTCATTATAGCAGTATTAGAACGGTGTTTAGGAGAGAGTAACCCAAGCATACATTGTTGATGAAACTGTAGGAACCTACTTATCTCCATGGACGTGTTTTCTTGCAAAATTCTTTTCTTTTAAAATATGACAATATTGCTTTTATCTGCACTTTGTCACAGTCTCAACTTGAATGCATATTCATGGAGGTTAGAAAGCAATGCGATTAAAGGATAAGGAGAGCAGCATTGTGTCATCAGATGGTAAAGCATATTGGATGCTTAAGGTTCCAACTTGCATTCATATTTTGAGGACACCAGTAAGAATATTAGGTCATTAATATAAATAAGAAAAGCCATGTATGTATGTATGGATGGATGCATGCATGTATGTATGTATGTATGTATGTATGTATGTATTAAAGAGTCATTGGTTTGGATGCACTTAAGCTCTTACCTTGATCTAGTAAAAAATATTTAGACTGATAGCTCTAATTTCATTTCCGATGCAAGTTCTTTTTATAATGAATGCTTATGAAATGTCAGTAATATTATCGCATACTATTCTTTGCATGTTTAAAGCCTGTTAACGTCTGTCAGTAAGGTTTCGTGTCTCGACATGCTTTCAAGCACTTTCCATCAAGCGACTTCTGCCCTTTAAACGGCTCTATATTACTCGGCGGACAAATATTAGGCATATAAATATTATTATCACGTTGAAAATATCGTTTACCAACAGAAAGAATTAAATATGTTATTAGTCATACTTTAGATTTTGGGGTGTTTTCCTATCATACGCTCGTGATGATATTACAAGATTTTTTTTACTTACAAGTCCCAAATAATAGATATAGCTTCTGAACTTTAAAAAAAAATGATAGCGTGGGTAGTATGCAGATCAATTTGTCTCTAGAATGTTCTGTTTTGGAATTTCAGTACTTATGTTCTCCATAACTCATTTATTCTCGAAGCGATATTAAGGAATAAAAATTGTGAAGTTGCAAGACAAAGGGTTTTTGTTTCTCTCTTCAGCTTAGCACCTACGACTATCTGCCTATAACCTTAATGGGTGAAAATAAATTAATTTTATAATTCAGTCAAGAAGTGAAATCAATGTTACTCCGTCAGCAAAATTTCTAATTTGCCACTTTGATAGAAATAAGGGAAAAAGCCACAGAACCCCGAATAACCTATAATATTTGTGATAAATATATGTTTGCCAGTAGCACGGACTCGAAATGGTATCCCTGGGCCACATATCAAACTAACAATATGCCACCGTAAACTACTGATCAGCGGGGCGCAGTACTTAACAATAAAACATTGTATCATTTACCAACCGTTGTCATAATACCGCTCGCCACTACGTCATAGTCATTGGCGAAGAGAGGAATAGTGTTGTCAGCAAGATGAACCTGCCGGTAAATGTCAAGGACGTAATCAAAGTCCCCGGTGTGCTGCTGGAAAAACCACCCATGGAGGTTCTCGTTGTTTACATCCCAGGCCTCCACGCTGAAAATGACTGACTGAATCAACCGGTTGACCAGTTTATCTATCTATCTATCTATCTATCTATTTAAAAACCTGACAGTTGATGAGCTAGCCTTCTTTTGAAAAAGGCAATAGATCCATGTCTTTTGAAAATTAAGCCCACAAAAACAAATGCACAAAAGCCAGAATAACATCCTAATTTTCCTTCACATTATAAGTTGTTATTGTTGCGACTCCATTGTCTTAGACTATCTAACAGATAATAAATGAAATCAACTAGTTTAGTAAAATCAACAAATAATATTTATTTCCTTAGGATACAAAGTTGATATTAAAATGACACTATACAACATTGCCAATTAAATCGCAAATAATCCTTTTTTTATCTTAAGTCCAAAAATATAAAATGAGTTCCAATATTGAACGAGCTGATGCACCGATAGTCTGGAGTGTGCTGATATACCAATAGTCTTGATGTATAACATTGATACTATCTGAAATGTCTTTAAATAAATTCACAATAACTAAGAAATGGTGTTTTATTACAAAATCCAATCAGCATTTTGTAATTCCAATGATAAGTTTAATGATTCCTTTCAAATTACATCTGAACACAACTAGAAACTCTAATCATAGATTCATGAATACCGATATGAAATGGGAAGGAATAAATGTTTACCTAGTCTCTGTTATATATAGATAGCCATATGATGAAACAGGATGCCACGCATGTGGATCATTTCAAATGGACAAGTTTTATACAGGGTCAGGTCTTGAAATTAAATTTAAGTAAACAACATGCAAACATCAGACAGACAAAACCCTCAACCATAACAAGTCAGGTACACAAACTCTATCCTCAATCATGAACAAAGATAATGCTCACAATATAACTTATACATAGCTCTATTCATGTCTAAAATATTTTGGACAAAACTGAGTGTAGTTTGACCATTGTATTCGGTTAACCGCCAGATTATTAGCACCCCAACAGCGATTTTAAAAATGAGAAGCATCAATGATGTACAAATTGCACAAAACTTAGTATCTTCATTCATCAGTTTATAGTTTCCAAATTAATTTCCAGAGTGTCACTAACACTGTCCTCTTGACGTTAAAACCAAACGGAATTTTCTTTAGTGACACGATTGCTATTTTGCGTGGGCGATTTTATTTCGTTTTATTCACAAACAGATGTGATGTAGTTCGCCGTCTTTGTTAAGTTCTAAATGTCTCCGTTAATGTCAGTAACTCTAAGAGTTAGTTTGCCTTTGAGCACATGTACCTTTTTACTTTTTCCAATCTTTTTCAGTGATATTAAAACTATTATTTTGCAAATATTGGATACAGACGAATTAGTATTTACTTAAAATGGACTGTTCTTAAAACCGTAAAAGGACTGCGTGCAATCTGTATGGTTGTTTACACCGATAGCTTCCCATTGGTTTGAAATGCGAACAAGATGACAATGTTAAGGTCCACCTGGTGCCAATCATGCTAGAAATTATAAAATGGTGAATGAAACGACTGTGTTATGTGCATTTAGTTTCAATATCCATGATGCTTTTTTGTCTCTAAAATCTGTTGTAGGTCGGTAGAAACAAACGGGATGTCAAGAAAACACTATAATTAGCAGACTTCATTTTAAGATATTATTATACTATTGGATCATATATTTATTCAGTTAATATCGATGAATAATGTTGACCACGTTCACAACTGATATTCCACCAATGCTCCATCTACCATTTAACTATCATTAGCAGATTACATCATGTTTATGTTGCTTGTTTATTTAGACATGGTTAGCATTGCATTCGTTACCGTTATTCATAAGCATATCACGTGTATTGTTATGTATATTTGATTTAATTTATATTTGATTTAATCATTTTATTCAATTGTCTTAAGTTTTTGAAAAAGTTATTTTTAATATCATTACATGTCAGTGTAATGTAATTTTATGTACTAAGAATTTGACAATTTCTAGAAAATTCAGTTTGACCGGAATCTTTTTATAAATAACTAATAATAGAAACATTGTTTCTAGTTTTACCTTAGTTCCCGATATTGATTTAGAAATCACTGAGACAACTAAACAACTTTTATTTTTATTTTATTTTCAGAGTACAATGATTGGTTTTTATCAAGGTCATACCGGGAGTACATAATTTTATATGTAAACAGCCTCTATTTTGCAATTCTGGGTTTTTCGAACTAGCGCTGTATTCAGGTTTCATACCGGTGTCTCTATAGAAATTAAGGAGTTGGGGTTTCATACTGGAAAGTGTGAGTTTGTAACCAGTTGGAGTTATATTTTAATCTTTCTTCAAATTATTTGGATACTAAAATATTAATTCTTTTTCCTGGAAATATTTGAGTGCTCATACTGAATTCTTGGACAAAGACATTTATTTAAATTTTATTCGGAAATTCAAACACCGGAGTATTGTTTGTGGATCAAAAAAGAACTGTAGACATTAGAACTTTTCATTACTAGGTCTTCTAAAATTTGATTCGTGGATTATTCTTGGATTATTTTTAGATTTGATTCTTAAAACCGTAAGTTCTTATTTTTCATTTGTACTGTGTTTTTACAGGGAAATGAATTATTTGTTAAGTTGTTCAAAGCTTGTAGTTTTCACTTTTTCTTTTGATACTGTTTATAAGTGTCTAACACATAACATAAGAGTATAAGACATGTAACTTACTCATTAGCGCAATATTATCACCGGTATGTTGATGCTGACTGGCATATTACTAATATAACATATGTTATCTACTCGATAGTATCTCATTAGTATAGCATGTGCTACTAATTCATTAGTATATTAATCAAACCTGCACATTAGCAAATCATTTGCATATCACATATCATCAAGTTACTTCCCCTTTATATCCCTGTTAAAGGCTCCTGGCTCCCATTTCCTCGGCAGACAGTCAATAATGTTTATATGTACCGTCAAAACCATATAGGGCCCAAACAAAAATATACGTGAGCATAATCATTGAAATCTCATTAGCATAGCTTGTGTGACCTATATTTTTACTATATTAGCGGTGTAGCAATGTTTCACACTTCATCCAATATCAACTCCTCCAAAATTGTACAACATTTTCAAAAGACATCAAACAAAATATAGGAAACCTCTGTCAAAGTCTGCTTCTCAATTTTATGCAGAAAAATGTGTAAAATACACCAGAATTCCCTCTGGTTCACGGTTAAGAATGGATTGCAATAACAGAGAGAGAGAGATGATGATGAGGGAGATCCGGCCACCCATTGGCATATCAATTACATGTAATGTAAATCTTTATTAGCCAAAAACGATAATTGCGCAAATTCTTTGTATATACGACAGTTTTTCAATAAACTTGGATAGAACATTTTGAGGTTATTACGAATTAAGATTGTACATGGTACATTGTGGCAACCATAAAGAACGTCAGAGCCATTCAGACAAGCCAGATGGCTATATTTCAGCTTGAGGGTGATTAATGCAACAAGTATGCATATCAAGAAATAGGTCAGAAAGCAAGTGTTAGTTTCGACCTATTAACGCTTAACTGACAACCATAAGGAATCAGAGATCCATTTATTTTATGACTTCGACAAACAGTCAATAAACAGTGAATGCCTCTCAAAATTATTCTGATTTTTATGCCTAGTGCCGACGTCAGTGTCTAAAATAAATAATATGTCTTGGAGCATCTGAACCTGTAACTAAATATACGTGATCTATCAGTCGTGAAAGATATATGTTAAGAAAAACTTCATTAGTTTAGGGATCTATTTCACATTAGGCATTACCATTGTAATAGCAAAAATGTTAAATGAATTAAAAAAAGATATTACAATAAACACTTACAGCCCCTTTACCTTGGGAACCACTCCGTTTATTCTCTCGGTCACTGCCTGTTTTAAGTCATTCCCATGCAGCTCTTGCACCCATTTAGCATTAAATTGATCAACTGACCATAACACGCAGTGAGCCCGCACTTTGAGCCTAAAGAGCAATAGACATAGAAGATGTATGTATTTATTTATTTATTTGATAAATAGATTGGCTGTTTGATTTTCTCAATCGTGAAAGCATGATGGACGCACATTTCCCTCACGCAGCTATGACTGGTAAATAAGAAATGAAATGATCTACAGCGTGTATTCGTTGCCAATCCTATGAAAAATATTCATTTTCAATATCATTAATTTCAATGTTGTTTGTTGAAAGGGCAAGACGGTATTCCACCATCGATCCTACAACTCTTTATCGGTTCTATGCACTGCACAAATTTAAAATTACACCAGAAGTGTCGTTTGGATAATTTGGTTTGATTTTGTTTTGTCTCATTACCTTGACCGTTTAGCCACTCACTCACTTACCCATGACTTTTCAACTCGTGTATTGCTCGAAGAGGTTTGTCGTAGTCGATGTGATGCTGCAACAAGAATGTATTTATTTTTAAATGAACATAACATAGAAGTTACAGTTTTTGTTTCAAATAGTGACAGTGTAATTATTATGTAGTACCACATCTTAAGGTTTGGTTTAAATTGTCAACGAACGCGTTTTGTAGCATGTTATAAATAGGTGTCTTGTCCTAAATAAGTTGACAAAATTATGTTTTCTCTTCGATGAGCGAAAGGCCCATGTACCACGACGTTTCAAATATCGCAAAAACTATTAGGCTAGATGCTAACTTAACTGCACATTATTTTTGGCGATATCCATTTGAAATACTAGGCCAGCTTTAATGAGAGTCAATTAACACTAGGATCCGAAGTCTATATCAATGATCTATTGGTAGTACCGTGAGCTGACATGGCCTCAAATTGGTCAAAAATGACTCAAACCAGAATTGACATTACACCAGCTTTGAAATGGGTAGCTAAGAACTTTAACGGGAATTTAACTGTCAGCAATAGTTTGTGGATATGGGTGTCTATGGCCTCTAACGGGAAATGTAATGTTGAAAATGTCCATTGTTTGAAAAGATGTCTCTATGACCTCTAGAGACCCCAGGTGGCCTACAAATCACTAATATCTCACTTCCGCATTCGTTGATTCGTGTCAGGAGCTCAGTCAAAGTGAGTATCAAAGTGAGTATCTTAGAAAGTTTGTCAGTAACTTCCCGTGAGTTGGTGGTTCTCCCAGGTGTTTTCGAGGGTTCTTCATCCATCAAATATACTGGACGCGATGTATAGCCTATCATGTGCAGAAAAAAGAAACCAGTAGCAACAACAACTGTATGGCCTCAAACGTGAGTTTGAAAGTGAGGCAATTAGTTTCAAAATATATCCTTTGGGTCCCTATGACCTCTAATGGGAATTGTAATCTTAAAATTACACCTAATAGAGAGTAAGCCGTTTGGACTGCCGTTTGAACTGCCCAAACCCCAATCACCTACTAAATAACACCCAGTCGCTCTAGTAACCAATACGTGTTGTAATGACTAACACACACTCATCTGCTAACCAAAACCATACACTCGCTAAGCTGCGAATGGAGTAGAATGTAAATCAAGGTTGATGAATGCCTTGAGCTCCGTGAACCATATTTTTCCTTCCACTCTGTCCTGGAGGTGATTCATCTTCGGTAATGTCACCCAATCAGAATGTAGGGACAACGTTATCATCCTCAATTTTGAACGCTGTAGAGCATATCACGTGACCTTAATATCCTGTGATTTAAAAAAAAGGGGATAAAACTAGGTAGCGGACAGTAGATTGTTCAGGTCTGATGTGATTGGATTAAGTTTTAGTTGTTGTTGGAGAAAAAGACATACACACATAAAAGCATACACTTTGGAATATGAGCGATATATATATTTCTTAGAGATTTGAGTAGCTCTTAAAAGGGCCGTTGCATGATGACCTGAATCAAGTATCATGTCGATATTCAATGTACCTCTCAGGCCGAGTTAGATTAGCAGGGAAATACATCTAAGTGTATGTGATTGTTCGTTTTTCTAACATATCCAGTGAAAGAGATCCATGACTTGAACCTATTAGGCAATTCTTGATCTTTTCTAAATGGATTGTGGATTCTAGATGTTTTTCATTAATACCCGAACATATTTTTTTTCTTGTCGAATTGACAACGAATTGTATGACAGGAGAAAACGCCAATTGATAAACATAAGCTATGATTTCAAGTAGTGGTGTACGAACTGTTTCAGAGGGAAATGAAGCTTCCAGGTATTCATTTTCACGTGATATATAATGAGTTCAGACCTGACATTTTCTTAAAATAAGCTGTCAAGTAAATAGTTAAATTGGAAGTAAAATAAACAACTACATCCGCTCGCTTGCGACAGAGTTTCGGTGGATTCGGTCTCCGAAAAAGTCAATGAATGTAGGGAATCGTCACTCAAGTCTTTATAATCCTCTTTCAAGATTTTCTCTTCTGAGACGAATGTGTCCATGGTTCTTCTAAATACTTTTCTTGTTGACTTCGTATCAAATATTTCTTTCATTGCACTTTACTAGGATGATCGATGTGACAGCCCTAAGAATAATCTCTGGTTAGGACTCTTTCAGCCATGTGTCGACCAAAACAGGAGATTATGTGGTATTCTTGTTTTTGACATAGTGACATTTTAACTGAATATTTCTTCTCTTGTTCACTTGCGGTATGTTAGTGCTGCTCTGGATGGTAAGCATCATCTTCGCTTGTGTCATGGCTTAGTGTTCCAACTGTCGATTTCCTGAGTGTTACCAAGTCTGCATATTAGATCACGTTCACTGTGTTTACAAGAGCAACAGTAAACTGACGTTGCATAGTTGGCCTGAAAACTATGGGGTGGAAAGTCTCTCGTCGCTGTCTTGGTCTGGATCAAAACCCCACGAAGCATATCTTCCTTCATAGTTGTCTTAGGAAATATGGTGGGTACTGTTGTTTCTAAATTGTAATTTGGCTTCTAACAGAGACAAAATAAATATCAAGTAATGCTTCCGGGAAAGGTTAGGTCTGGCACACAATGTTTGGTCATCTCGGTGGCCTTCTGTCCCGTACTGTACATGTTCAAATGTTGAACTCGAAAGGAGTTTAATCAATAGTTCTGTCGAGGAAGGCCATTGCTGACGATGCTAATAAACAAGCTTTCAGGCAGTTAACCTCGTTAGACATGATGTTTTATCTTGGGTCTGATTTCATAGGCAAAGTGATGGTTTTGACTTCCACTCGAGTCTTTCTTCTTCGATGACAGTTTCATACCAGTTGACAGTTGCTAAAAATTTAAGTGCTACTATAATTGACTTTCGGACATAGATCCATACATTCATTAAATGTATTGTCGCGCAAGCACATGTCCAAGTGCACAGGATCGATCATTTCTAAACATCTTCCATCTTGTGTGTGATTTATTTTGGGTGTTTGCTAAATCGAATATTGTGAGGATCGTTACCTTCTGTCAACTTTGTACTGTTGTAGGTTTCCAATGTGTCTGGTTTCCATGCCAATGAAGCACACACACGTGTGCTTAGGTACATTTCTCTTTGGCAAGAAATCCTCGAGGTAAGCGAAGTAAATGTTAGTGTCAATGTGCTGTGACCAGTTTATTGTTCACATATAAGTTCACTTCGTTGAACAATAAATGCGACTGGAGCTACTCTGGCATCGACGCCTAGATTGTTGTTACTCGTGTTGAGAACTTTGACTCTCCAGTACAGCATGACGCGTAACCATTACGTTCGACGTATGTGTTAGACTCGCCATACATTGTTGAACGCGAATGAATTGGATTTTAATTAGTGTCCATTCGACAACGGTCGGACAGAAATGTCAGTGTAAGGTTATGAAAGATGTAAATGACGATACCTAAGACAAACCAGGAAACTTTTAGGAAGAATTAAACCATTCATAATAGGTACTAAATAATATTTTACAAAGTAGTTATTTAAAGAGGCAGATTAGAGATGATTATTCTGACTTCGATGTTAGTGGTAAAAACGTTTGGCGAGAAAAGAAAGTAACCCTGATTAACTGAAGCAAACGAGTCGGGTGTGGATTCCCAGACGGAATCCGGTCCTTTAAGAAATTTCCCTGTCGAATATAGTCAATCTAGGTTTCCGATGCATTCAAAAATTTAGCTCCGAGAAATAGAACAAGTACTTTTCTCATTATATTGTCCTATGGACGTATGTTGGAAAGTGAGGGACACGAAAGGAAAGGATTCGACTTCACTGAAAGGAGCGAGTCTCGTATAATGCACATGGTTAGTCTTAATTGTATACAATATATGTTCATTGCTATGTTTTTAATTATATGTTGAATTTATTCATTTTAAATTTTTGCATGAGTTTCCCTATATTCCAGAAGTAATTGGTTGCATGCATTTGTTCTTAAATGATATATGACTCGTGTTTTATATCAATGAGTTTGAATTTAGTTGTTTTGTATATAATAGAAATAGTGTATCATAAAGGTTTCATTTGGAACATTTGTGATCGCAAGAAAAGAAAATAAACCTGACACGTATTTAGATTGGGTATTATACTTTTATTTTTGAAGGAAACACTTGCTCCATACTGCACTGCACAGTGGAAAAATCGCAGTCTACAACCAAGACAGGCGTGAGAAAGAGAGGCGAGAAAGTAACAATACCTATCAGAAACAGTGATTTGGTAAAGACTGGAGGCACCAGATGATGCTGACATGCGGGCAATTTGACTTCGATCAGTCACTCAATCATAAGATGATATTTTCTTAACGTTATCACAGAACGGCTAATTTAATTTTGCATACATTTAGTAGCTCTATCAAGAAAAGAAAGTGCATCATTCAAATATCAGGTTCAAGTTCATTTTGTTTATGTAATTGATTAAATTGTTATCTTTTCCATACAGAGGGCTCATGTTCTTCTAATCTATATCTCTGGTCAGTTTCAGTTATTCCATCCATTAGTCTCATGTTCTATTTATTGTTTACTCGTTCCGGGTAATTACACTAGTCTTTTTTCTATTACATAATGATAACCAATACCCATAAGGAGAGTGGGATCTCACTAATCATTTCACCACCTCTTAGTGGCAATGCAAACACATTGACTATACTTTTAAGCATTCACAATGATCTCAATGGATAATTTTCTTTTAGTAAGAAAAAAAGTCAAAATTTCTTACCGTTGTTTCTGGTTATGAGGTTTGGACAGGTTTTGACGCCTCTTTTTAACTTGTCCTTGCTGTGGCATATATTAGGAATTATCGTCTTGGCCAGGAGTGTAAAGTTAGTTTATCGGTGTGTCTGGAGATCCAGTTCATTTCCTATCTTAATCAGCAGTTTTTCCTGTTTTTATCAAGGCTTAATTAGTATGTGTTGATCTGAGAGCGCCATTTGGAGAAAGTCATTATCTCCTTTCCTGAAGGCTGTATCTTTTTTATCACTTGCAATCCTTCAATCCTGGAGTTGCCGTTTGTTTTAAGATTGGTGCTACCAAGAGTGCCTTCTTTCCTGGGCATTACTTGAAACGTAGGCAAGTAAAAAATGCTTTCAACACTTCTTGTTTCATATCTGACAATTTATACGCAAGGGGCGGCGAGGTAGGGGTAGGAGGTCATGTCCACACTCTTGTTGCGTTACATGAGACAATTCTGTGTCCCAGATGAATACATTGCCTTTGTGAAAAGTGAGGGTGTTTTCATGGTGACCCACTCCCTGCTTAATACTTCTCTTGTCTGGTCTCCGACGTTCTGAACAGTTGATGAAACAACTGATGCCCCAATGGTACGATTCACTGTAAGCTTTAACTAGACATTGTATTGCGTCGATGTATTTGACAGTATATTAATGTGTAAATGTGTTAATGTGTAACACGTTCTTTCAAATATGCATTTGAGAGTATGTTAATGTGTATAATATTAAAACATACATTTTACAAAAATTCTTTGAATATGTTCCACGACACTGGGATTAGGTTCAGGATAATCAAGTGCTGAAGAAATGTATGGGCCATTTTTCAGTTCTTATTTTGAAGCTATGTTCAGAAATAGGATGTTTGTGTATTATTGTCATTAGAGCAGGTGTCATCCAAACGGTTGCAAGAAGATTTTAATGCTCAAGCTCTGAACTAAACGTCAAAGAACTACCTAAGCCGATTTTAAAAACACATCAAAGCTATTGAGACATCGGTTAAATTGGTTTATCATTACTGATCAATTCCTGCAAATTTCGTTTCACGAACTTAAAGCTTTTCGTCGAATCAGTTTGTGTAATGTACACGTTGATTGTTCTTGTAACAATTGCAGCTTATCTTGCAGACGCATAGTTCTGAACTTGCGATTAGCTGCACGATACAAGTTTCTGAATTTCACCGTAGCAAGCGACATGAACATGGTTGTAATATATGTTGGCTAAATGTTGTTCTTTGCTGCTAAGTATGTCATCCACTGCTCGATACACCTCTTGGATTGTAACCCTTGATAAATCCAACGAGCAATGAAGTTTCCATAACAGTAATCGGTTGTTTTCTTTTTGTTGTTTTCTTTTTCACTTCAGACTTCCCATTGTTTGTGTCTGCTGAAGAGGGTATCGACAAAATCTTTTTGTACCATATGTTTTCATTTCCGATCGAATTGAAGCATGGTAAGTCTCAATAATTTTTGCCATACAGGGTGAAGTTGTTTGAAAAGAATGTGCTATCCGAGTAAGTTTAGCCTTAAGATGAGTATGTTTGATCCATCAACGACTATAACTCTTGTTGTAAATGTGTCATGTCGGTGAAATTAGGATTAGGAGGTAAGTGCGGTATCTGTTTTGCAATGAACTAATGCTAATTGTCGTCTTTCCATATGACCCAGGGGTACAATTGTAGTGTCTTTACAGAAACATTTGTCATTTGTATCTTCACTTTAAAGCTCCTCCTCGAAGAGTCCCAGCACTATCACCTAACAAGAGAGGAACAAAATTAACAATATCAGTATGGGAAAAATTCATCCTCGTTGAACGAGGACATTTTGTGACAGACTGGTATTGGTTTTTTCAACATTTTGGCCAAGAAGGTGGCGATGTCATCCAAAGTCTATGTTTCTGTATTTAGGATGAAGGAACTGTTCCACTGAAACATTCAAATAAAGTTCACACACCACATCGATAATTTCTTTCGGTGTTTTTTTTTAATGAGCTCCAAATGTTTAGATAAAAGGGAAGGGATAGCCTATTTAATTTTCCATTTTTGGAAGACATTTTTGGATAATGGTGTGAAGTTGGAGAAAACATCTTTGTTCAGGGAAAATGTAATGAATCTTATTCGATATATGTTCTTCTTCTTTTATGTTACAATTGTCTCCAATTGATGGCAATTACCCGTAGAAAATTACTTTAGGCAGCACTTGACCAAGTGGTATTTTCACCCGACTGAATTGTGTAAGTTCTTTTTTGGCCAAAACCAGTCAACTTTGTAACATGCCTGGTCTGTCTTGTTTTGTCTTAGCGGATGCCATTTTGCGTCTACAGCCGGAGCGTTAGATCAAGAGGTTGACGGAGAAGAAGTACATGTTGAGATGGATGTCCGTTCGTTTTCAGAAGATTGGAAACAAATTATTAAATAATATGAGCTTACATCGTTAATAACAGAAGAAAAGTGGATACGAACACATGTCGAGGTTTTCGTACTAGCTGCATTGCCTCTTCTTCTAGAGTGGGTTCTTTTTCTTTCAGTTTCCTTCTGGGATATGTAGAAAATGCATTCGATTCTATTCTTTTCTTTCTTTTCTTCTCAAGATTTAGCGTTTGATTTGTATGGCTTCGAAAGAAGGATTTCTACCATTGTGTATCTTTGTATGGAATTTTTAAAATTTTGGACAAGATATTAAAAGAACACAAATATACATTAACAAATTAACTCACAATACTGTAACCCCCAGTATAAGAAACATCCACTGCAGGCGCATCCCAACACAATGCATTCATTTCAGCCCTGTCATGCAGTAACTGCACTATTCTGAACTTGTAAATCGTAAAAGTGCTCACAGAGTGACCTCAGACGGAACCAAGTTACATGTGTTCTGATTGGTCGAATCTACAAATCAAGTTCGATCTGCTCTCTCTCTCTATATATGCTTTCACCATCTGTGTCATCATTTCGCAAGACAAGTCAAGATGAGAACAAACTTGGGATTATCGAATAGTAATTCCAGTATGCTCTTCATTCTAGAATATCTTACGTGTATCAAATAATTGGGGACCATCACGAACGTCACATGCACGGCTATTTAGCATAGACCATTGCGTGTGGACAGGCAAGGGTTCCTCAAAATTCTAATTGTCTAAGGATCTTTAGTAACGGGAAACCCGAGAAGAGGAAGTGAAACAGTACCACCTGTGTTAATCATCTTTCATTAAACATCACAACGCCCTTTATCAGGGTTACTCGGTTCTGTTAGGAAAGACATACTACTTAATTAGTGCCAATCTATTCGTGTTTCAAGTTCGAATTGTTCTTTAGTGTGATAGTATGATTTTGTGGATAGTTTGTTTAATAGTATGCTTGTACATGTGTGAGTACATCTACTATTGTGTTTGATAGTTTGTTCATGTGTGCATAGTATGTGTATTTGTACTCCTAGCCCCTTGTGTCTAATAATGTGTGATTTCATAACCCTTTTTAAACACCTAATTCGCTGATTAGTATGTGTGGGGTGTTGGTCACTGCAACGGAAAGTTGCTTGGTAGATGACTGAATGTTTGGTAATCTTTTTATTAGTTAGTAGATGACTAATGTCGTGGTAAATAAATGATTGCATATTGTTCAGTATGTGACTGAGAATTGACCAGTCTAAATGGCGTACTTGTTAGTAGTAGTTTTAAAATTACGCCTCCCGTGAGAGGCCATATAGACCCAATGGATAATTTTGAAACCAAAAAGTATAACCACGTTGTTGAATTCACGTTATATATCATATAGGCCCATTTCAATCAGGCTGTAATATCAATTTTCGTTAAAGGCCGAATAGTCCAATTTGAGAAAATATTAACAAATTTATTACTAGTATCATAATAAGAAGAAGATGCTTCTCCATTATCTTGTTTTTAAATTCTGTCCTACACTTTGACAATATCGATATAACTGTGGACTTGCAATTAAATATTTGCACCGTTGTTTATTATTTATTTGTGTTTATTTCTTTTGCATGACTTGTAAAAACAACACAAAGAATGTGCATCTTTTAAGTCCCGGTGCGGAACTATATTTTAGTATAGTCCTTCTCCTAAGTTCAGATCCTAATGGGTAATCATATAAACCTCTGTAAACGTCTCACACAGTCGAGATTGCAAATCAAATGTTATTTTATAGTTACAGTCGAGCATTAATCTCTATCTTCCCACCTTTTTTCCCTCTGCCTCTCTCCCAGTTATCTACCTCAATGTATGTATGTATGTATGTATGTATGTATGTGTGTGTGTGTGTGTGTGTGTGTGTGTGTATGACATGTATGTATGTAGGTAGGTAGGTATGTAGGTAGGTATGTAGGTATATTTCTGTTTTGGGTTCCATATATACCCAAACAGTATTTATATTGCAGGTCTTGATATGGAAAGCATTACATAAATTAGCTGATTACTACGTTACCCTCATTTTACGAAACATTTGAAAACTCCACATGGGTCATTACCCTCTGCCCTTCCATAAGCTGCCACTTGAGCGCGTTTTCCAGGACTGCCCAGTTGAAATGTTTATATATAAAATCTCTATAACGGGCGTCGCCAGTCAGTAGTAAGTCCGCAGACACTGCTGTGCCGAACGGGAAAGCGTGCTTTGTCTGGATGACCTAGCGTAGAAATGAAAAACACGAAGCTCTAAGTGCTTTTTTCATTTGAAATTTTGTAAGTCTTTTGGAGAACAAGACTTTCTGAGTAAGTACAATGAAAAGAGAATGGAATATTATTAGAAATATATCTATTAAAGAACTGAAATGAATTTAACCTCGTAATGAGATCACGCACATATATAGTACAACTCATGCTTGTCATTTATTATTTCACTACCATTTCAGCAATGCGTGTTGTCTTTTAGCATGTGATTATACATGGTATTAAATAACAATTTTTCGCGTTATTTCGACATTTTTTGACTCATTCGTTTAAAGGTTGTATCCATTACAAACCGGTCGCGCACTGAAATGCCACAATGAAAGCTGCGCATGAAACAAATCGTCCAACACTGTTATGAGGTATCATTAGACGTGACGTCAACGCTAAGTTTAGTACGTTGCTACCATTGCAAAAATCCAGAGCGATCAATAATTTTTGTATATGTTTTTATATGTTTTTGATGACACTATTAGCATTCCATTTTAGTTATGAAGGGTATATATATATATATATATATATATATATATATATATATATATATATATATATATATATATATATATATATATATATATATATATAATGTGTGTGTGTGTGTGAAAGGAAAATGACCTTCGTAACGTTAAATGATTTAAGAACTACAAGCATCCTATTTAGATATCCAAAGTGTTTTGCAAAATTCATATATATGTATGTATATATATATATATATATATATATATATATATATATATATATATATATATATATATATATATATTGGAATTTTGTCAAACATTTGGGATATCTGTACATATAGAATATAACTATTTTACAGTTAGGCTTCTGGAAAATTAGTATATAATAATTAATGAATGATGAAAAGAGTATTATTTTCCTCCGTAGAGCATGTGACAATGATTTTGTAAACCAATATTCGACCCAACATTTATGGTCTTAAAATAGGTTGTCGAAGATATGAAACTGGTTAGAGAAAATCAGATAAAGTTAGAATCTGGTATGCCTGAGGATAATGCAGTTATATTACAAATTTAAAGATCTGTGTGATGCTATGAGTTCCCGTATTTGTATAATGACGTCAATGAACACCTTATACATTTATGAAAAGGTAGATGCTCAAAAACCTAGTTTCATATCTGCACTTAAAAGAAGGTGTTGTTCCAGAGTGCAAAGTAGTGATTATGTAAAAGTTTTGTAGAGAGATTTCCGTTTATCTGGACACCAAAGGATGTCACGAACACGAATATAAATAGTTGCATACCTCGATCTGGACCAGCGAGGCGTCGATGTGACCATCTGCCGTCACCCTGTAAATACATTCACAGCATATAGGCTTTATCCAAACTATTTCAATCTTATGCTTTCAACTGTTTAAAGATACATTTTAAATTCATTGTGTACAGCATCTGAATAGCAAAGTTCATAATAAATACCTATTAGTGCTATATTAGAAAGATTACGTCATTTTTATTTAGCTAATCTGCGAATTATGCATGCATCTACCTTGAGAAAGATCAGGTTTATTCTTACAACTGTGTTTGAAGGTGGTATGTTGTCTACCTGGTGGTAAAAATGACTATATGTTCCTTTTGCTTATCAAATAAGAATAATCCACTATACAAACTTTTATTTATAAAAGAGCAACAAAGCAACAAAACTGAAGTTTTTAAAAACAAACAAATAAACTAACAAAAAAGAGGCAAACATGATACACCTTGGCTTTCCTCTGTCAATCCATTTAGTGTTTTAGTTTGAGCACATGAATACATCCCTCTTCAACAACGGTTGTAAATTTTGAATTAAAAAACTAAAATAACAGACATGCAGGCGGGGATCACTTAGTCATGTGGTCAATAGATACCTGACCAATAGAATACAAACGAAGTTTATGATATGTCCTACCTAAGATGCATCGTCTGTTTTCGGTTACTGTTGATGACGTTGTCAGCTTCCGCTTTCCAGTGGGTATTCTCAGGCAATTCCGTGAGGGAAGCAGAATCCATCAAGAAATCTATACCAGGGTCTAAGCCTTCTGTGTAAATTCGACTGGATTTGATTCCTTTTCAAGGAAATAGAGTTTTTTAAAATGAAGCGCCTTGATTATGATACCTATTGGTCGCTTTTAGAACAAGGTCGAAGTTGCAATCTCAATATGACCCGTTTTATGTAACATAAGACTTAAAAATGGCATCGTATACTAATACTCAACACCAAATTATTTTACGAGTTTTCGCCATGCAGAGCTTCCTAACCTTGGAGATTTAAAGCTACTGTTGTGAATGTTGATAATAATACTACCCATAATTTTACTTGGAAGGCAGATGACAGTATTTATTGATATAAAGTTGTTACATATATCTGATTTAATTCATATTTATTTTAATTTAATTGTTTGTCAGTTTTAAATTTTTTATTCTACTATATGCTTTTATAATGTAAATTTATTCACTCGAGATGATATTTTTCCAGAAAAGCAATCGACCTGAATCATTCATTCCTAAACATCAGGTGTTGATCTTAAATCTTGACCTTGTTTCAGAATTTGTAGCAACATTCGTAAACAAGTTCTATTTTATTTTAAAACGATTCGTTGTCGTCAGGGTCATTGTTGGTGAACGTGACATAAACACGATCACGTGATTTCGCAATCCCGGTTTTTCCATTACTACGCATTTGTTAGTTTTAATATAGATGCTTTGATATAGATTTCTCCGTTTGGGCTTTTTACATTGATGTCAAGTTATTTTGTTGTAGCCATATTTTGAGTTATAATTTTCTTCAGATCAGTTGGATTTCAAAAGGATTAATTCTTTTTTTCTCTGGAAATATTTTGAGGAGCGCTCACACAGAAATTTTGGAAAGACATTGCTTACGAATTTAATTTGGATTTCCAACACCGGAGTGCCATTATTTGTATTTCTACATGGAACTGTAGATAAGCACAGTACTGACTACAGCATACGTCATCGTAATCCATTTTGGATTTTCCATCAGTATTCGAGCATGAAAATATTAAAACATTTATTACTAGGTCTTTTGCAATTTAATTCGTGGATTATTCTTAGATTATTTTTTATTTGATTCTTGAAACCGCAAGTTCTTCTCCTTTTTTCACTTTGACAGAATTTTCCCAGGAAAAAATTATTTGTTAATTTTAGAAAGCTTGTTGTTTTCACTCTTTCTGTGTTACTGTTTATTCGAGCCTAAACACGTAACAAAGTACGCTGGTAAAGGCAAATTTGTGATATATTCACATTTACACGGACCTTTTCGATATAATCATTAACCTACCTACATTGTCCATTTGGAATCATTTACGTTTGAGTGTACCCATCATTACTGCGACTCGGAAAAACGACATATACGTAACGTAATTTGTACGTTTTCGATGAATAATAAAATTATAAATTTCTCATCGTATCTTTCTAAATATCTAAAGACATTCTGACTGAAAATGAACTACATCTTTCATTATCATGGAAGCTAGTTGATATAATTGATCTTTCTTAGATAAGAACGTGCTTGCTGTTTAAGTGGACTCTTCCACCAACTGCGGTATTTCGGTTGCTTTTGCGCCTTTTAAATAAAATGGCTTTCTAAAAATAAAAACATTAATCTAGTTTTGCTTGATTGACAGCCCGAATTTTATTGTGGTGCGTTCTTGTATACCATACATTTTATTCCATCATTATGATTCTTTTTCATTGTTGTTATTAGAGGATCACACAATATTCGTTTCAGAAGAAGTACGATCACATATTTCGGAAAGGCTTATATTGACCAAAGTTTAATAAAAAAAATCTCAAAAACTCCTTTAGTAACATTGCAGTCAGTCTCGTGCCCATTAAGATTTTTGGCAATCGTGTGTGTTCTCCACATAACAACCTTAGCTAGCAAGTCAGGAATGAAGGGGCAAAGCAGTAGCCCCAGTATGTTTGTGTCAGATAACATGTAAATAGGCTAAGGTGGTTTCCAAGGGACAAACGATCTGGTTCCGATTTAAAACCTGTTCTATATTCAAAAGTATCTTAGACCTAATCGATATCAAAATATCATCTGAACAAATTGTTTCACAACCCGTGCGCACCGTGTATAATTTTCAAAACTTTCAAGTAGCTGAGAGTCCATTTTATTTTAGTCAATAACAAAGGGGTTTCCCAAAAGCTAAGCAAAAACAACTGGACTAATTGAATGTGTGTTCTTAGCTGCTCGATCATTTTACATGGTGATGAAGTGCATACAAAACCTAGATCATTAGTGTCAAATTAGTTTTGGAACTGAATTCAGCTTCGAACATATATCGGGCTACTTACCTTTGTTGGGTGTAATAAAGTCCCCTGATAATTCAATCCAATGCCCTTGCGTTACGGTTGGCTGCTCAGCAATGTGCACATAGTTTTTCGATCCATCTAATATTATAAATTGAAGTTTTAGATTTTATGTCAGTGAAATATGTATGCCAACACGTAATGTATCAGAACATGTAACGTGTAAACACATGTGTTGCATCATAACACGTAACGTATCAGCTGGAATAGGCCAACAACATAGTTGCAGCTGAAGAGCTTCATATGCTAAGACAACTTTTATACAAAGTAATTTCGCGTCGAAGACGAAATAATACATTCTGATACTCTTTTGCGTCTGGTATTATCAAACATTTTTTGACCAGTTAAGGTGTACGTACATTTTAAGAATGTGGAAGAGCAAACACATTTTGAACATTTATAGTAATTTTGCACGAAGACCCCTCTGTTACTATGATATTAGGAACTATAAATTATATTTCATGATCAAAAAGACAAAGACATCTGTAACATTACTGTTAGCATTACTGGTGATAAATGTTGTTATTGATGGTTATAAATATTATCATTATTGTCATTTTTTTATATAGAACGATATAATTATATAATTAAGTTATATTGTTTCACACTTTGATCTTTCCTCGACGACATGGGACTTTTGGAACAGGACATTTCGGCTCAAATTTATGACAAATTGAAGCGCAAAACATGAGCAAGCAACCTATTCACCAACTTGCAACGACAGTACCCAAATAGTCTTGCAATTTATACATTTATGTCTTAAAGTGTGGATAATGTAAATGCTTTAATGTCTTTCAGATTTATCCTCCTTCTTTTCAACTTTGATAAAATGGAGACCCTTGATTTAATTTTAACCGATGGAATGGATGCGATATGAGCCACCCTCCAAGGATAGCCAGGCTGAACAATTGATCAATACCCGGTGTGTAGATATGCTTAACTTGCGGAGAGGTTCTGCGTGCGTTCAGGTGTGCCTTACTATCAAAAGAAAATGCACATATTTTATGGAACAAAAATAAGTTTTCCAATAATGAAAATATTAAATGGGATTTTTATTAAATTTGCAGCTCATAATTGTGGTTCCGGATTACAACAAAACAACCATTTACCACATACCCAAACAAGGACTTTCGATACATTTTATCTAAAAGTTTACCATCTAACGCACCAATACATGATATTGCCTAATCTATGTAATGTCCTTACGTTAACCTAATACATTGCTTCAATTCAAGTTTTTTGAGTGAGATAAATTAATATCTTTTTAAATGGGGTCCTACGGCATGAAGATAATTGTAATTTGACGAGTTCTAGTTCTGATGCATGTTTCTCATCATAAAATTAAACACTGTAGCAAAGGAAAATACTTTTTCTGGCCGGTAATGCCAACCTGCTCAGATAAGACATGTAGTTTCGACAGAATATCACGAAGTCGTAAAAAGCTGAAACGACGTAATGCACCGGGTTCTCCATTGCTTCAATGCCTAACGAAAAGCTTATTTGTTGAAGAGTAAGATACATTTTTATGTCTTGATGAAGTAAATATAAATCATTCCTTACCGTTAAAGTCGAATTCTACAGACAAATAAGCTTTGGTGAACATTTTTCCATGAGGGTTCTGTAAAAGTTTTGCAAAAGCAGCGGCTTCATATCTGGTGTTCTGTTTTAGCGTCACCCACTGGGATGGGCCCATCCAGTCCTGTGTTCTTAAGTGAAGTCATACAGATTTACTTATTTTACCCTATTTCTAAGCAGCGAAAGATCTTGTACATATAAATACATCACATTTACCTGAACGAAATAAGGTTAATCCGGTGAAAATTTTCATGTCGGTATACTTCAGGTTTGTATTAATTACTTACGTTAGGAAAGCCACTTTTCTATCCTACCATGCTGATAAGAAATATTTCCATTAATATTTATAAAAAATAGAGGATACTTATTAGAGTTAAAACCTCAAAGACTACCGTTACATTTTGCCAAGAGCTAGAAAGAAAATATATGTGAAAAGACATTTATTAGCAAAAGATTCGATGTATTTGAAACTTCGATACTAGTTTATTGCATGATAAGACCAAATCTTTCATTAATATAAAGTTAATTTATTTTCCTGTTTAAATTGACACTCGCTTTATGATAAACAACCCAATATGGAAAAAATAATGAAATAACCTAAAGCCCTCAAGAAAAATGTATTTCAAAAAGACGAAACAAACAAGTACTGTTTTTTTCCTAAATGCGCATTAACCAGTTTCTTGTGAACCATTTTTGTGGATCATAAAAAACTGGTTAATGCTCGTTTACAAGAAAAACTTATAATGTGTAAGTATACATAAATAGCATTACTTAATAATGTTAATTTAATGTAGGAGCATATGAACCTGGTGACACCCCTGATCCGTGAAATGATAACAAGATACCCCTTCTGACCTATGAAACAAAATTTAAAAACGGAGTCTCTTCAACATTATCAACGCTTCTAATGTCGCCAAATTATACGTGTATGCCTCTCTGTCTCGTTCACTCTCTCTTATATATATATATATATATATATATATATATATATATATATATATATATATATATATATATATATATATATATATATATATATATATATATATATATATATATGTGTGTGTGTGTGTGTGTGTGTGTGTGTGTGTGTGTGTGCCTGTGAATTTGTGTGAGACTCGAGTTTCTTTATTTGCCTGCAAATAGCTGTCTTTTGCATTTCTCTTTTAGTACCTTTACAAGTCAACGCCTTACAGCTCAACCTTATGTGTTGGACGCAGGCAATCGAAACTTAATTTTATAAATGCTACTAGAATCAATGTTTTTGTTACATATCTGACAATGTCTCTCTATCTGGATAAGTCTTTCTGTCCTCTGACAGTTGCCCAGGGTAGACATCAGGAATTTCATGTATGAGTGCCAACTTAGAACACAAATTCTTGTTGAGACATCAAAGTTTTGATAAAGTTAGCAGTAAATGATATGTCTTATTCCAAAATTTAAGTCCACGATACAAAACGAAGAAGTTAAAGGAAGAGACCTGAACATAACCCTTTCAATGTGTACGATATAGTACGACTGCGATACGAAGAAACAATTGCGTTTACACACGGTACACAAAAGCTATATGCAATGGCTAATTCCTGATATGGAAAACAGAAGACAGACAACAGAATTTAGGTGTAGTATTATTGTGTAATCATGTTTATTGCTGTTTGCTACATTGACTGACAATTAGAACTGATCCCCGCTTTGTTTCTACAATGTAAATTATTGCATGCCTACCTGCCAGAGGATTTGATTGCATGCTGTCCGCTGTGTTTGTCAGTGGTCAGTTCGCAATGATGAGAGGGACAATTCCAGTTACTCAGGCTCTCTAAATCCGGGTTCTGCAGCAAGTTGGGGGCAGCAGCGGCTACAAGTGCTACACTTAACACATGGACAACATAAAAATCCATCTTCAAGGCTGACATGTAACGCTAAAACACAGTACTTCACCTGGGAGTCAGTATATATGCCAATGCTTATCTGACCTTACGTGTGACCACATTATCGCTGGTCATTGACAATCGAAATATAGATAATTTCAATTGTAGTAATAATACTAAATCACCTCTTGTAATGTCATGCTTAATAAAAAGTAAAATGCAAGATTGAAGATCAACTTGCCATTCTTCTTAATTATTTTGATTAGGAACACAATTAAAAGAAATGAGAGAAAAGAGGATGAAGACGGTAAAACTTGCGGCAAATATGACGCCTATAATAATTAATGTGGACAATACTAACTCCCATTAACGTATGTCAGGTCGCCGCAAAAGCATAGGTTTCTCCAGCGAGTCATTGTCTGGTCGGTCACTTTTCATTCAGCGATTTAGAAATAATTAATATGCAACATATAAGATAAAAACGGATGCTGGAACATTAGTTTTTCTAGATATGCAAGATAACAGAATCTCGATTGATATCAGACAAAAACTTTAACCGAATAGGCAAAAATTTATGTAATTATATATGGCTTCTTCTTGTACCGTTCTTGTGCTGCAGTCTTGAGAGTAGTACCAGAGTTGGCGTTTTGCCTTTATTGTCACCCTTGTGGTCCTTCCACCCATCCTCACCTCGATCAGTCATGATACATATCGCCTATAAGTGAGCGTTGCCTGTTGACTACTTTTAGTTATTACCACGGGGGCTGCAAGCAACCCAACCACACTTCATGTGCGTGCGCCAGTCATTAGGAGTAGAGTCTCGCACGAATGGAAGTGTCCCAAAGGGTTTCAAAAAAGGCTAAGCACCAGCCCCTGATACTAATCTGGCTATATAAACAAATTCCGTGGTGTGTACCTATTCAGGTAAGCATATGGTATTGATTAACATTCACTGCGAGCTAATGGGTTTTCGATCGTTAACCAATCTCTGCAAATTTTATAATTAACTTTCCATAAGTGAATCCACGCTGTTTCTTATTTGTGCTTTTAACTTTCTATGATTTTCCATCTTCGTCAACACAGTCTCAAACTCACTGATTTTTTGTATCCGAGATTGGAGCAGAATACCGTTTGCCGTTTGTTTTCAGACTGTTTTGTGTGGCTGCAAGCAAATCGGAATAGACGCGCATTTGTGAATAGACATTAATTTGCTAGCACCACACGAGTTAATTACTGGTTAATATCGATATAGCTCCGACAATAATACGGATTGGTACACGTACAATGGCTGATGAGGTGTACAGTTGGTACAGCAGCATGACCATAAATTTCATCTACGACTAAATACATGCGCATGTACAATAATAGAGGATATCAGCCTCCGGAATATTTACGTTTCCTGCGAGAGTGAGATCTACTTGTTTAGCAACGTTTACACCTGCAAACACACCAATTACGCCTACACCTTTTAGATCCATAGATCGTCTTTGGCCAATAACCTTTACCCGAACAAGTGCGTCCTTGTTGACTTTCAATGGACCTTGATTGTTTTTTGCTGTTTGCCGAATCAATGATGGCTTAATATGATTGACAAAGAACGTACCTGTGTTGGATACATCGTTACATGCCACCTCATCGTTGTAGAAACAATCCAGGAGAGGTTTTCCATCTGCTGCTGCAGCTAAAACGTGAGCGTTTTATCGCGCAAGTATGAGGGTTCCAAGCTGACCTCGAGTTGGTAGTGGTAAATCAGGTTGGCTACAGCTATCAGTTTCTATTTGACCCTTAACGAAATTGATTGACAGTTCATACGTGTGTCTGGTAACACCATTTTGACGTAAATATTCATCGGCAAGAGGAACTAAATCACATCGATGTTAACATCCTTTGCTGGGACATCTATCATCCTGTCGGTAGATACCGCAACACATCACCTCATTCAGATTCCATTACTTATATAATAATGATACAATCTTAACCACAAGCACGAAAGACGGTTATGTAGCAGTATAACTGAAATTCATCTCCAGCAACCAATGATGCTGATTTTGCAACTGTGAATTTCTTTTACGATCTTACTCTCCAGATTGAAAGCATATATTATTCCTGGTATGAAACAAAGACCAATACGCTTCTTATCATGTATCATTATACCCATTTGACCTCACGTTCCGTTAATTCCACTTATGATAAACAAGTATGATTCGGACTCGGGCACGTTTAAGATGTGAGGCTAAGTAAATCAAAACCGTTGCTAATAGAATGGAACATATGTCGGCCACTTCCTAAGGATGAGGGGCTATTGTGTTTCACTCCTTCTTGGATTAATATTCCCTATACATATACTCCATGAATGTACTACACGTGGTGGCGCGGGTACATGTGCGATTTTCTTCTTGCATGCATTGTCTTATTGCAATATTAGCTGTATGAATATAGTCTTTAACAAACGTGACGACACGCTAAGGTTTCTGATTCTACCATTTCAGTGAGCTCAGCCAGGTTTTATTTTAACGAGAAAGTCGCCTTTGAACTCTACAGTAATATCCTAAATGTCTACGCTTGACGTTCTCAATATGCCAGTTTCATCTTCCTAAATCAGAAGCTTACATTGATTAACACCAACAACAACACGACAAGTAAACAAATCCGCTTTCTAGTGGAAAATCGGCTTTAATCTTCATCAGCTCCGTGTCTTCGAGCAAAGTTATGTCCGCAAATGTTAATAGACGTTTTTCTTTTATAATATTACAAGTACTTTAATGTTGATTCAAAAGGTACTTGTTATGCTGGTGAACGCTCCAATTCACACAACCCTTCAATGCCAAGATGAACGCATATTGAGCGATCATACTGAGTCTGGACTTGTAAATTTGAAGAAAATGGTTTTCGTCCAGCATTTGGGGCACTTAGTATCCCGGGATACATAATTATCAACTTATACTAGTGGCGCAAGTCTATTCGATTCAAAATAAAACTATGTTGAGGTATTGCTACGTATGCGACCCAGTCAGTGCCGGGGGTGGTTGTTGAATCCTGCTTGACGTTGCTAGTTTTACGCTTGTGAGGCACCATTGATGCAAGTTTGTCGCGCATAAAATCAACACGAAAATATTTCAATATGCCATCGCGAGTAAATCACGAACAGCCAATGGACGGGTCAATGGCGTGGTCTTCTGCTGTCTGATTGATTTTGAAATCGCTGCAGCTGCTGATATCGACAATGCTGGAATCGCTGCAAGGAATGGAAATATTGCACCGGCCTTTGCATTTCTGTCACCTCTGATTTGGATAATTTCATTACCACTGAGGGGCTTATTGTGGCTGGTCATATTAAGCTGAGCGAGCTGTGTTTGGGTCAACCACACGTGGACATGTCCAGTTAGTTTTGCCTGAGAATGTTTCAGTGTGACCACACAAAGTATTTTTTTTTATTTCGTTTTTTATTTGTGCATCGATGACTCTCATTCGACCATAACCACTTTTCAACAACAGTGTCCCATCAGAAGGTATCACAGCACAGCATCAGTAATTAGTACAAGCTGGAGCTACACTAGCATGCAAATACACGTCATTGACGGACTGTCTGAACAAGTCAAAGTGTTCCATTGAGAAGGAATAAATCGGGTACATGATACGAAAGTCTTGATTTGTAATCTATAGACCGGTGTCGATGGTTTGCCCATGTACGACCACATATTGTGACATGTACCTGCAATATGAGGATTGGCTACTGGATAGCCAAGCCGAATTTCTTCAGAAGGTGCTCGATGACCGTTTAACCCCAATGAAACTTCAGTCGCTCCTACGATGTCGTATATCATCTTAATATACTACTGACTATTCTTTTGATTTTAAAACGCTACAAACACGAGTTTTTGGTGCAGTAAGGCTATGCTGAGTACTTATTTGTCAAGCAAATTATCCCGCAATACCAGGTGGTGGGTGTGAGCATATGGTATGTGCGAGAAATGACAATTTGAAGTGGTTTCCAACAGGGTAAACGCTAACGAACTGTATTATGTACTCAGTGAATTGATAAAACAGACAACCACAATTGTTAACTTTTCTAATACAGCTTAACAACAGCACTTCCTACACGTCATATTGCGTCGTTGGAGTTCTTTTTACAAAAGAAAATGACTGTGTGTTTGGCTCCATAAATAACCTTGCGAACATCTCAGTAAATCCCAGAGATGTAACTGAGGGGAGTTGGGCACGAAAACCTCAGTAAATCACTAATAAGTTATGATCGACGTTGTGCAGCGCGCGAGGATAAGGCTGTGATTGATTCTAGGAACACAATTATCAAGCACCGTTCCGTAATATGGATGTACAGTTGTATCGCCATGGAAGATACACAGGTGTAATCTATACCAAATCATCGGGTTCCCTAGTTGGTGAAAACCCAAACAGAATATAACCTTGAACAACTACAACTCTCTTTACAGACATGCTTTCATAAATGCCACTGATGGATGCACCCGACAAATCAACGTGGCTCGTCGAAGTAATCCTTACATTGTCAGGCGCGACATGATATCCCACACGTAAAATTCCTTTATCACCTGGAATGATGCCAGGCCAACCTAAAGCTGATTTTATTGACGACTGTGCAAGCAATATTAATGGCTTACGCTGGAGATTCAATGGCAATGGCATAATTGAGTGTGGGCTCATTTTCACGGATAGAAAATTTTAATATCTTTGCCAGTTACCAAATTGATTCCTCGTCTTATTTCTTTGCTGATCGATTATATATCGTACGCGCCAGATAGTATGCCAAATGATGCCAATATCTGCTGAAAACACAATTAAATTGTTCAATCATCAGCTGATAGTGTAATTATGTACAACCGATCCCTGGTTAACCATCTTACAACATTTAGCAAACGTTGTGTTTGTCCTGATCAAGCAGAGCCGAAGATCAGCGAACGAACTGAGCTTGAAAACATGGTTCAGTCAATATACTTAGACGGTTTAGGCGTGTTTTGTGCAAAAAAACTAAAGACTTAAAAGTCTTAGATTTTTAAAAATCTTTGAATGTTCCAAAATCATCTGCATATTTTCCTTTGCCAGATGCCAATGAATAATAATAAAGCATTTATAAATACGATCATGTTTTCATATTGTGTGCGATCGCACAACAACATATTCCACAAATCTATGTAAAGCAAAGAAATTCACATGTATCAGGAAAGCTGTAAACGTTTGTTTTTATAAAACAAAAAGATGACGGCGGTGATATGGTGGCTGCAATAACAAAGTCCACCACGGACACCAAAGTGCAAATAGCCTGCTGAAAAGCATCTTCCTGGATGTAATTTATGTGGGCCTGGTATAGGAAAAAAATCTAGGACTTGATTCCAGTAACCAAAGACGGGTAAGGCAACTATCAACCGCTTTGATGCTACGTGTCACCGATATGACCTTGCTTATAAAGCATCCAACGATAACGGTGGGCGTCAACGCTCGACGTTGATCTTAATGTGATTAATTCAATACTGTGAGAAAGAATCGCACGATGGGTGGTCAAATGAAGGATTAAAGACAAACTGCACTTGGAGGTTCCACCTCTAAAGGGAAAACTCCATTTGCAGGAACAGTTAAGTCCACTTATTAAAAGTTAGTTTCACCAATATATACAAATAAAACAAAGGACAATAAAGCGGGACAGTCTCCAAAATATACTACAGTCCGCGTGGGCAGTAGAGTTCAGATAGGATTGATACTCCACGTTACCGACTGAGGCCATCGTCACATGGATTTTTAACACATCATTGACTCAACAGCACGGTTACTAAACGTGTAAGTGGTGGTTCCATCTGGAGGTATCCATTGCTTGTTATTAAGCGGAGACAAACTCACTTAGTACATCGGTATATCCCCATGCGATGTTTCTTGGATCAGATTATATTTGCTCTTATGTTACGTGCTTAGGCTCGAATAAACAGTAACACAAGAAAGAGTGAAAACAGCAAGCTTTGAAAATTTCAAAAAATTATTTATTTCCCTGGAAAATACTGTAAAAATGAAGAAATAAGAACTTACGGTATTAAGAATCAAATCCAAAAATAATCCAAGAATAATCCACGAATACAAGTTTAGAAGTTCTAATAATAAAATGTTCTAATGATTTCAAGTTCGAGTCCTGACGAAGAATCCGAGATGGATGGCGATGACGTATGTTGTATCCCGTTCAGTTTTGTTGTCTACAGTTCCTGGTAGAAACAAAATAATCTTTTTTTAAATGTCTTTGTTCAAGAATTCTGTATAAGCACACAATATTTCCAGAGAAACGAATTAATCTATTAGAATCCAAATAATCTGAAGAAAAATTAACATATAACTCGAACGATGGCTACAACAGAAGGAAATAACTTGACATAAAACATTTTTAAGCCCAGACAGTGAGATCTCTCTCACAACATCACTATTAAAACACAGTAATGTGCAATTTTGGAAATGCCTAATTGCGAAACAGAGGATCACGTGATCGCGTTTACATATAAAAAATTACCTTGATAAACAACAATCATTTACCTCTGAGAAAAATAGTTTTTTATTTCACTAAATCAATTTACAAGCCTAGGGTCACGTGGTCAATACAGGCACAAGCTCACCCTTATTATTCCCACAATAAAAAATAAATATAAAAAGAATTTGTGCACGTGGCTGTTGCTAATTTTGAATTAAGGTCGGGAACTAGGTCAGCTTTAAGTGTTTACCAAATAAACTGTCAACTATTTTCTGGAAAAGTATCGAGTTCCTAGTAAATAGAACTACATTATTTTGACATATAATGAAATTGAAAAAAATAATTAAACTTAAAAACAATTAAATCAGATATAAATTAAATCAAATATACATAACATTGCAGTGTGTGTCCAATTGATTCGGTGTCAAAGACACTCCAGCTACATTTCGTGTTTGAGATTTTTTTTACAATCACCTTTGGAATACATTTGGCCTTTCTAATGTCCTTGCCGTAGTCAACCACAATCGACTATATTTTAGGGCACTCACTCACATGCTTTTCGATTAGTTTACTTGAGCTTTCTTCTTTGAAATGGCCACCCACCTTTTTGTTGGCGTTATTAAACAGGAGATGTTCTTGCTGGGTCATAACCTTCCACGTTTGGGTTGTTAGCACGAGCGAATCTATGATTTACATTGATATTCTATAAACAGATGCTGGTCAATCTGAGTGAGCAATTCCAGCTCAATTTTAGTTTTAGAGAATAACGCATCCCAGCCCATACCTTGTGACCAGAAGTAAAGTGCAGGATCCAGCTTGAATACGTGCATGACAGTATCACGAAATTTCTCAAACATATACATCATCGAGCAACAACACATCAGTGCATAAATACAGGTCGTGATAGTCGCCAAAACTTTTGCACTGGAATGCAAACCAAACTTTCTTTTCGTTCTCGCATTCATTTTCTGAAATACCTTCACGTGACAACGATGAATGAAACGCTTCGATCGGTGGCAACTGAGATTCAGCAAATTTATTCCAGACATTCATTTATTCGTATGGATACACACCTTTTTTCGACAGCAGTTCTTTATTTGTTGGACAGTATCGACGAGTGATTTTCAAGTTTTTCGCCGTCAGATCGTTCCCTAACTTGTCCAGGAATGAATTTATAAAATGTATCGAATGGATGAACTGAAATTGCCCCTACATGTATTTTTCCATGTTATTGGGGATAACGCGTATCGGTGATTTTGATGCCGTGGCAACCGCTTGCATTATTAAGTGGTCATCATACCCACGTAGGTTGTGAAGCACCGCAAAAATACTTGTTTTTGGTGGCATAATTTTCAACTGGAAATTGCATGCGTTTTGTGCGACACCTATGTTCACAGCAGTAATATGACAGTGATCACGAGCTTTGGAACCAAAATTTTGCTCCTCGTCATTGGACGGGCTTTGCTCTTCAGTGAAAGATTTCTCACACATCCAGCATTGAGCGGCTGCGAAGAACTCAGGAGTGTTATCACAGGTCATAATTATGCGTGCTGGTGAATAGAGCTGCAGCCCAGTCCGGATCTGAGAAGTATCTGAACTGTGTTTAGAGCACATGCGCTCTGGACACGATAAAGAACTTGATGCTCTGTTTTGCCATCACATTATACAACCACATAACAGAACATGCATATAATTGTTCAGCAACTTTCACATGATAGATCACTGGCGTATTCATATAATGGTACTTACAAAATAGAATATATATTGAGCACTGATTACAAGTGGTTGATGACTAGTCAAAGCAGTGGCTAGCTGTTTTTAATCCAAACATACTGAGACAATGTTATTCTCGCGTAATCTAGAACCAGGTTTCCCTAACGAAATTCAGAAATGAATTAATCTCTTCTGTTAAGATCCACAAACATCTTGGGATGACGTTCAATAAATGCAGTGTTATGATGATTTGCGTAGCCTATTCGGAATTAAGCGTTGTTACGTTTATGGAAATCGGATGAAAAAATGGATCTCCGTTTTAAACATTAAGCTGTTTAAAGGCATTTTATACCAAGGAAATGGATAGAAAACAAGTTCCCCAAACTTACTGCTTCGTCTACAGTATGGAAACATACATTTCTCTCTCTTACAACGAATTGCGGAAAGACCGGTAATGACCAATATGGAAATGTTCAATATTAAGGCTTTAGTCAGATGATTTATGTTACGGACAAACCAAGAATGTAACTTCTACTAAGTTTGTTTGGTTCGATTTGCTTTTATTCGCTCTCGAATTAGCGCTGTTACTTGTGGGTTAATTTAGATTCTACAGTCGTTGTTCTAACTTATCTTCATCATCATGTTAGTAATTACAATACACTGGTACACAGTTTTTCTCTTATCCACCGATTTAGATACCTATGTCATGGGAGTGTTGAAGTGGGATTCTGAACAAAAAGTTTCTGAAATCAACGGTGTCGAAATTTCTTAGCTTAAGGCTATATGGTGTGACTTTCCCAGCTATTATTGTTTACTGTTTAAAGATATGGATATATTTGTGAACTATGTGTTTCGGGCTTGTGTTGTTATTGAAACTGATGTCAGGCATGTACACCTTCCATAGTTACTCTGCAGTATGTTGATAGTGAAATACCACTAGTCGGCTAGGAAGAAGAGCTAGCCTCCCATAGCACTAGACACGAGGGTTCAAGGCAAGTAGAATATATAAAAAAACGGCTTGGATGACAACTATTTTCAGTTGCATCAGCCTGTTTAGCACACACTGTTTTGCAGAATTGTCATCTAGGAAAAGGGATTGTGTTTGCGCTGTTAGCATCACAACGTGTCAAAAATGACTTGCTATGAACTGCCATTGATTTCTTTTTTACATAACTTGTGTTTTTGATTTTTTATGATATTTTTACTAGGTCGCTGATTGCGGCATTACATTAGTACATAAAAACTGGTCCCTACCCCCTTATATTTTTGGGGTTCGACATCCTACCTTCTGACTGATATCAGAGCTAACCATTGTCACCGAACATTTGAAAGATTTGATCTCTAGCATGCAGTTGTAGATGATGCAGGCCTTATCTCTTTGTGAACCGTATGTGTCCACATCTGTGGTCTTCTCCGAATTTACCTCGGCACATGATAGATTCTCAATGTGATTGTTGAGGTTACAATAAGCAACCATGGAAACTTCTTGTAGTTTGGAAGATTCGATCTAGTGCATACACTTCCTAATGATTTGTTCTACGCATTTGGGGCATTAGAGTAAAATAATACCACTAAGAAGATGTGCTTGCTGACTTTCCAGGTTTTAAATTTTAAGTCATTATATTAATCATTTTGGAAATGTTTTATTTACATAACCAAATACAAGTCATGTTAATACCGAATTGATCTAACACGTTTGATGCCATACATTGTTATACGACAGGATATAACATATATAAGAAAAGAAAAATGCTGAGCTACATGTACATATTCATATATAATACATCAGCTGGTAAAACAACATATTCATAAATATTTGGCAAACATAGTCATCACAGTGATAGAAGAAAATAAATAACAAACATGGATTACAGATAACTCACAATGATCAATAAAGGAACTGTGTGTACTTTAATGTTGTTAGGAATATCAAATTATATACTATCTTCCTACCTTTTGAATTATAACCACACATTAAATCTAATTGTACGCAAGGTAATACTGTTGAAACGCTTACTGACGATGAGACGGATCTGAAAGAAAACGTTTCAGAAAATCAATAGTTGCTTCGTCACGTTCAAAGATTAATCCGCATTATCGGGATTCTCAGCACTTATTTAATGAACCTTCTACATAACACCTGCTTATAAAACCTCATCTTCCTACTAATCGATGCATTAAAAATATCCATAAACTTTCAATCCAAGGCGTATGTTGATACACTGCAACGGACACATGACGTAAATATTTCGAAACGGTTAGAGAATGGTTAATTGTGTTAATTTACACATCACCTTATCTCTACTCCAGAAGATAAACCTTTGGTTTCATGTATGATCAATTAAGCAAAGGTCGGAAGGTCGAGATAATTTTGTTGGTACATGCATATTGTGATTCTACAGAAATAACAAAATTAATTGAATCAATAAGGTTTTGTATAAAATAACATTGAAACAATAACGTACTGTATATAGCAACTCTGAAAAGCATGCAATACCTGTGAAAAATTTACAATATGAAATGTTATATGTAGGGGTGTTATAATTAACATCGTGACACAAGTCTACACTGATTATAAAAACAAGTGAAAATGTGTAAATTGAATGCACTATTACAAGTACAACAAAAAAGAAAACTAACCTATATAACAAAATGTCTCATTCCTAAAATGGCCTTTAACTTTTAGCATGACAATTTGATATACATACATACATACACACACTCACACATACATACATACATACATACATACATACATACATGCATGCATGTATACGTACGTACGTATGTACGTGCGTGCGTGCGTGCGTACGTACATACGTACGTACCTACATACATAAATACAGTCAAAAATCATATTTTTAAAATGGCTTTATTCTATTCTGATGTGCATCAAGACAAGTCGTTTGCTTCTTAAACAACAAATTTATTTTGGTAAGAAACAAAATAATACTGCATCCGGGGTAAATGGCTTCTTAAACGGTTCAGTAGTTTTGCTAAGTATATTTAGTAAAGACAGAACGTCCATCGTGACCTGAAAGATGAAAGGCTTATTCGTTTCTTACTATTTTGGCCCTTAGCAGTTTCAGTAATTCGTAGACCAAGAAGATGTGGAGATGCACATTTTTCGCTTTGTCTTTATTCACAAAAGATTTTCTCTGACAATCTTTGAAAATTTTAAATCTCCGCCACAAACCAGGACTATTGCAGTAACTGTATGACACTATTCCTAAAGATCAGTATAAAACAAAACATTATAACGGAGTTTACACATTTCGCGTGTACTTTATAGCATGTTTGATTATATGGACAAACAAAAACAGGATAATGATGTCTTACATACATTTTTCCAGCTTATCAATAAATAACAAACATTTTTGCTACTCTAGGTAACATGCATGAAATTTTAAAAGGATAAACATAGTAGAGATTTACAAGGATGGCGAAGCTCACAATAACGGAAAAAGCATGTTCAAAGACGTGAACAAAGTCTAGGACTATCGTTAGTATGGATGTGTAACAGATTTTTTCATTTTCTGTCAACCCAGTAATCTATAATACGCTCTGTCAACCCAGTAATCTATAATACGCTAAGTTAGCATTGCAACAATTTGCATAATAAACAAAATAATTATTTGGATGAATAGTGATATTAGAGAAAAAATTTACAACACACGTATGAAAACGTCAAGTCTAAACTATTCATCTTAAATTTAGTATATTCTATTTCAATAAATGGTTTAATTTTGAAACAAGTTCACCCATACTTTATATATTTATTAGTATTTCAAACAAATGTACCTAAAGTTGATTTATTTTACTTATCTTACTGTCTAAATAATCTTCTCAATCATTATTACATGTTTTATCATTGCAATAAAAGGTCTACGCATGAAGAAAAAAAAACTGTCATCTGATTCTTCATCACTAACGTCATCAGTTTCGACTTTACAAACCGGATCCCAGTTTGACCAGATTGTCTTAAAGTTAAATCATTGACAAAATATATTGTATTGGTCAGTTTTAAACGAGATTTGAATCTTTAGAGTCAGTTTGCTGCATTCAAGATTTAAAGTTTAAGCTTGTGTTGGTGAAGTCCAGACCTGGTCTCCAGAGTCTAAGAATCAACATGGATGACACCAGTAAAAACAACTATTCATGCACAGTCTGTCATGACAATGTCCTTGCTAAGTCCTCTGACGCCTTGCATTGTTGCGTCTCATCCAAAAGCGCAAAATCTTTGACAATATTAGATATCTCTTGGGTGTCGATGCTGTAACTCGGCGGACGGAATGAAGACAGTACTGTGTCGAAAATATGTAATTGTTATAGAATTGGAACGTCCACGCTGCTCTGACGACGGCAATAGTAGGGAGTCAAGATGGCTTTGTCTTTTTTATCTGCATTCACTGAAATAGCATTAAGACATTTATAAGTTCCCTCTAGTACATATAAGTGATATACTATTATGACATGTGTGACCTTTACGGTATATTCAATAATAATAATAATAATAATAATAATAATAATAATAATAATAATAATAATAATAATAATAATAATATAATTAATAATAATAATAATAATAATAATAATAATAATAATAATAATAATATAATTAATAATAATAATAATAATAATAATAATAATATTATTATTATTATTATTATTATTATTATTATCATCAAAGTTATTACAAACATAATATTTAAAAGAAGAAAGAAAACAAGGAGTCGGAAACAAATGGAAAACTACATAGCATAGAACCTGAGATATGTAAGGCTGCTTTATTACGCTTTACCCGTACCTTGCAAATTACATTTTGTTGGGGATATTTTGGCGGTGGAGGTAAGTAACATCTCAATGAAATTTCAGTCCATTTGAACAGTGTTACCTCACAGATTACCAACGGTCAATCTTTACTTTCTTATAATTCCTCTTTTCTAAAGCAGAAGAATTTTATCTTCCGGAGTCATACCTAACACTGCCTCCAGACCAACTCAATCGGATTTTACTTCCTTCCTACTACTAATAATAATTTTGTGTCTGTCTCTCTCACTTTCAATCTGTTCGTGATTTTCTTTTCTCTCTCTCTCTCTCTCTCTCTCTCTCTGTCTGTCTGTCTCTCTCTCTCTCTCTCTCTCTCTCACAAGAACGTTCATTATTTCTTGTTTTATTGTAAAGAGAACGTCCCTTCTATCAGTCATGGTGTCCATAATGGATGTTCGAGCAATTGATTGATGTGAAGTGTGTCATGGTTCGAGATAATACTGTTATCTCCGTTATTGTTTTCTTGCAAATTGTCTTTTGAAAATGACGTTGCCAAAAAAAAAAGTTATTGAAGTTTTTTATTACATGAATATATAAGACAACTGTTTTTCACTGATGTTATAAATATGAAATAAATTGTTATTACTTTCGTATGCATCTGAGGACAGCTTATGGCAAAATTACGGTTTACAGTTAAGCCACGTCCTATATCACGTACAACAACCAGTTCGTCATGGTGTAATTGAATCTGCACAGGCCTGTCATATATATATATTCCTTCTACAAAAAGTGCATCAAATTCATCCTGGACGCAGACAAATACTTACTTGCTATTTGTATGAAGTTCATACCCCACAATATACTCCATATCCATCCAAGAATGACGAGAAAGGTTAACATCTGCAGGAAGGCCGATAACAGGTTCAATAAGAAAGCTTTCATTCGATTTTTTACTTTGCTGGTAAAACCACAGAACACGGTGAATGAAGATATCAAAGTGCCTGCAATAAAGAAGTTGTCTCTTCAGCATTGGTATAAAAGAACAATTAGGGTTCCTAAAGTCATCTTCTAATTGATTTTATCCATCTTCGTTGTTTTTAATTTGAAATGACAGGAACTGCCAGGAATGGTGCAATAATATTTTTAATAGTATCAGCAGTAGTGGCGGGCAGTAAAAGGGACCAAAAAATCTGTCATTTTATTTGTATATGTTACAGTAGCCCACAAATTATGGATAGATGAAAAGTAAGTCTCGAAAAAAGGAATAAAAGCTCTGGTTACTGAAACTAGAAAACAGCTGTAAAATCAAAGTGTCACGAGATAAGACTATTTAAACAATTTACTTTGAAAAATATATTCAAATCAGTTTCATTTATTAAATCATTATCTTCTACACCATCAAGATTTTACTCGTACTAAGTCTCTCGCTTCCTGTCGTAAAGATATTATACACAAATTGAACCATCAAAATTTTTCGCTAGGTTAATCAATGGCTTTTAGTCAGACAGACCTTATAATGAAAAAATGTTACCCATTAAATCAATGGCCTCTATTGACATAGTGTTGTTTCGCCAATGTATGAAAATATTGGACTTAAAAACATCAAGAGGAATAAATTCTTTCATGGAATACACCAATTATCATTTTTCAATAGTAGTATTAGGAAGATATTTGAAAATGCTAATAGTCTCAGCATACAACAGAGAAACGGCAAGAAGAATTCCAGATGTTGATAAGACATCGATGTAATAGAAATTCTAAAAGAAATGCTAAATAACCTTAAAGACAAAAAAAAAAAAAGGAAAAGCAACAAAATGCGACCATTGGAACGCAAAGTAATTGAGCGATTTAGAAAAAGAACCTTCTAACATCGAAAGCATGTAGAATTCCATCGTCAGAAAGTAAAACGTAAAGTGGCTAGGAAGTCACATTGAATTCCAATGACAGCATCATTTATGAAGTTATCTAACACATACAAATTTACGGGTTCAAATGATCAAGACATCTGCGTATGAATTTGCCAGCTCGAACGCCACACACAAAATACTTTGTACGAAAGTAAAAGCAATAGGTATCTGATATTAGGTAAGCTGGTAACAACCGACAGACTAAAGCAAGTTTACTCAATACAAGGCGGTATACCAAGAAAATAGTAAAATATTCTTTTATGCAAACATGTTGCAGATATCTTTCACATACTTGATATGGATATTGTTATCGATGCGCTGTTGGGCGACATACATATTCATTTTGACGAAACAATAACCGATAATAAATGGATGCTCGATATAACATATATAACACTATGAAAATTGATAAATTTAAACTGTTATCAGGTAGTCTGCATATTGATTTACCGATCTAGGAAAAGTTTATGATAAAAAACAAAGCACTAATATTATATTTTCCTGTTTGGTTTCTTTTTCGTTCTATGCTGTGGAATATGCATCAGAAAAAACAAATGGTTATGTATGTGCCGTGACGGGTTGTTATGCCGTCACTGTGGTAGGTGTGTTATGGTTGGGGTTGGGTGCTCCCAATATTTCATTTAAATTATTATAGAAGTCCCACCCAGACTCAATGTTTGTTCGAAGTTAAATTCGTGAAATATATATGTAAAGCTCCGAGCCCCCAATCAGCAATGCCGACGGTTAGATGAGTGAATAAACAAAAATGTGAAATTCAGCGAATAACAATTTAATAATAATTCAATAGTCAAATGATTAAAATTCCCCATGTACTCTCCTTCCGCTCGACCATGTGATAGCCTCTGACATCTTTTGATCAGCAGTGTGAGATAAATTTCCACCTGTCCTTGTATTATAGTCATCTGTTTATTCCTCTCTCCTATTCCTCCAATTCCTTCTCCTATTCCTCCTGACTTCTTCCAAATTCCTTCTCTTCTATATACTCCTCATCCTTCTCCACTTTCTCCTCCTTGAATGCTTTACCTCTTTCTCCTCGACTCTCTCCACCGACTAGACTTGTCGAATCCAACTGCTCTGCCAGTCTCACTTCCGTCTCCCCTCTTCGACACTCGGGACTCAACTGAACCGGAAGTTCTGTCCCCCCAAAAGCTTCCTTTACGAAGTTTTCTCTTTCCTTAGAATCTCCTAAGTTTTACCGCCCAATTACGAATGGCTTCCCAGGAATAACCCAATTTGCTAGTTAGAAGGTATGATTCGGATCGAAATTATTATCACAATTCCAATTGGGTGTCGCTTTGATCCGATCCAATCAAACTTAGCGGACAATGTCCTTCTCGCTGTCTGTCCACGTGGGGACGGATTTAAAACACGCCCGGGTCCATCGCGGATTCCTCTAATCGTAAGACTAAGCTGTAACACATAGGTGGGAAGGTGGGAAGTCGCTCGTTCTAACACCTGTGCCGATCCAAGATGTCGGGTCTTCTTTCTGATCACGGTAACCTTGCGTGAGAAATTAACTCTAACTTGGGGCAATGTTTAGACATCAAAACATGGCTTGTAATAATAATCGTGATGTAAAACCATTATTTGACGGAAGACCGGTAAAATAGAGGATATCGAAACAAATGGATATACCTGTAAATATTTAGAAGACACATATATTAGACTAGTGCGAATAACATATATATGGAAAAAGAAATACATTTCGAGATGAAAAACATATTCAGTGTCATGGACTTAATAACTACGTCGATTGAAAGTCCATTACATTGGAATAAAACTCCTTTAAGATTATTATCTAAATGATAATCAGTCGCAACGGACAGACATTTTTTTAGTCAAAAAGGTTTATTGCTATAAATGCACCGCAAAATCAGACGAAAAGAAAAGACTATGCAAAAGGTGTGTCAAATTCAACAAATGTCAGCAGTCATTAAAGTTTCTATTCGTCTTTTCTTGTGATTTTTTTAAAGCATTAAGTTTAAAGCTAGTAAGGACAAAAACTTAACTTAGCACACTCCTTCATCCTTCATCGGCACAGCAATAATAACTGAAAGCACAACTTCATCGACAAAAAACAAAAACTAACTGGACACACATTTTCATCGACACAAACAGATAGTAAATATAGAGAATCTACAACACCCCAGTACACAAAGAAAACAAGCCTTGAATCTAATTAAGAAAGGGCTGCATTAATTTAATTTACAATCCTTTCATAAATATAGCTGTCAAAATGCATGTGTTGAGACAGAAAAATGTCAAACAGTTTTCATTGTGAGGACGAGAAACACACTTCAGCAAAGTATATGCCATATCGAGAAGCCTATGGTTTGCCATATCGAGTTGCGACAAAATATGCAGAACCTTTGATTTTCATTTGTGAAGGCTAGAAAGACAACTCACCAAGTATTTGTCATATCTGTGGGAGAAATCAAGTTTGTGATGATGATAATTTGACCTGTACGTATATATTTTCTGCTCATAAAGATACAGTTTGAATTACACATATCCACATGTCCACGTGTCCAGTTATAACATTTATCTTTTCATGATGGAGTCAAATTATGCAAGATATTGACCTGATGGTATTGGCCATGCCAAACAGCCAAGATAATACATGTCGTTTAGCGAGTGCAATGAAATGGAGGAATCGTCATTATTGTGGACTGCTCAAAATTAACGAGACAATCATTGGAGCAATTACCGAATTATCTGAGCGATGACATATTTACTAAAATATTGGAACAGTTAGCAAATATGCAGCCAAAATATGCGAGGAAAGATTTTTTTTCTATGACTGTACCAATAACTTTGAAAGGTTTAAATAATTATCTTTGTAACCGAAACAAACGTTTCGATCGTCTCTAAACAGGTCGAATAATTCTCAAGACATTAAATATGTTATGGTACATATTAAACTAAACACACCGGTTCGTCTGCACGTATGACACGTAGAGAAACATCAAAGTTGAATGGTGTATTAGAAGAGATTAGAAATGCATTTATTCAAAAATAATTAAAAGGATATAGCTCATTATTACAATACTCACGGATTAACTGATCACACCAGATGTATGCAGAGGAGAGTCAAATAAGAATTATTCACAGAGCACGATGTGTTCCGAATGATTGAATGACAGATGAGAAGTGTTAAGAACAATGTCGCACATACAAGCCAATAATAATTAATATGAATATGATACTAGTAAACTTTAACACCATAAAACGAATAAAAAGTCTTTCGTAATATAGTAGAATAATAAAAGTATGTATGACTGGATACATACTACTAAAAAACATTACATGAGTAAATGAGTTGGTTATAAGAACCTCTGTTATATATTCTAGAGGACAATGAAACTGGATATATGTTGTAGAATGATTTGGACTGACTTGCACAAACATTTGAAATACTACACGCTAGTGCTAAAAACATGTACCTAGTAGGAGATGAACTTTAAAAACATTCTAAAAAACAAAAAAGCTACGAAACAAAAAGGGACTAAACTATTATATACATTAAAAAGAAATAAAAATATGTAATTCACTTAATATATAGACACACACACACACACAGATATATGTATATATATATATATATATATATATATATATATATATATATATATATATATATATATATAGAGAGAGAGAGAGAGAGAGAGAGAGAGAGAACAGACAGACGAATGGATGGATGGATGGATAGATAGATAGATAGATAGATAGATAGATAGATAGATAGAAAAAATAGATAGATAGAGCTTTGTATATAAAAGACTTAACAGACATTACGAATCCGTCACGGTCACTACAATGGAGTGATAATGAAAGTCTCATTCTCTGTAACTGTCTGAACTTCATTCCATTTATCGGTTTATTATCAGCACGCTCCCTGTTTACATGTAAGATACCCTCGACACGTTGCTTTGGTTATCGCAGGTTTATCTCTCGTGAACCGTACTTTCCTCCATTACCGTGTAGTGAACATAGAATGCTTTTGAAGAGCTACAAGTGTACACCATGATATTGATAGTTATTTATTTCGAAACAAGACTAAGCAAATTTTTTAAAAAATTCTCTATTTACAAGTGATCGTGAGTTCCAACCGTCAGCCCTCAAATAAGTACCAGACGATAATTAAATTAATTAATCAGAAAAACGCAATGTAAAATAGTTTCTAAATGAATTACTTGCCTCTGTGATTCGCAGAAAAGTGCCCAACCTTCATTTGTTAAAATCACTGTCTTGGTGAGGTTTGGTTATATTGAAATTGATAACTATAAAATCAACACTGGTAAAAATGCTAGCACCTGTTGATCAAAGGAAACTATTAAAAGACATATTCCTTAGTGGTTGCTTTCATTACGTTGCACTTCCCATTAGTTTTCAACCATCATAACTAAGCTATAACCCTAAGGGTGATTATTGTCCGGTTTTCTCCATTACAGTCGTCCAATGCTCGTTGAGATTTTCATTAAATAAAGTACAACAAACCTAACATATCTTCTATGACGACCATCTATATAATGAAAGCTAATCAGCCCTATAGCTACATATTGTTTAAATGTTTCCTGCATACTCTTTTGCGTATTAGGGGTCATTGTGAAAGCATCCAAACTATGTTGGTATGTTTACAAAATGAGCCAACGTCTGGTTAAGTACTTAATTAGCGATGAGAAGTTCGGAAGGAAACGAAAATGGTGTACCTATTACCTTCTGTCATCACCCCTTCTGCGCAACATTGATGTTTCAAACTAGTTTTGAAGAGAACATTGAGCCTTCAACAGGCTTGAATTCACGTATGGATTCTTGCTAAGGGCTAGTGCAATATATGAAGATTATAAGATTTACCGAGTTTTTATATGAAAACAACAACAACATTAATAATACTAACATTAAAAATACAAACAGCAGTTATAAATGTAACGAGCTCTTGTGTCTCATTATGATCGGCTGGATATGTTTAGGAGAAATATTTATATGTTTGTATGTTTCGCTAGACAGGCGACTTTGATGTTGGTTCAAGTTCAGACACAAATAACAGAATGTATCTGTTTACATAACACATCCGAGGCTATGTTAACTGTGGCAATTGGTTGGCAATTGAAAGATTTAATATAAAAAAAGGAAATGGTACAAAATAAACAAGTTCGATGCCTCCACCTTGTTCTCTCCTTAATTAAGAGCATTGGTAATTTGATGTCACTCACCAATGAGCTTCGTTTGCAATTAGGAATTCCCTCCACTATAGTAAAGGCCATTGTAATAATGTAATTCCTTTAAAAAAATATATATATATTTATATATCAATATAGCTTTAAAATATTATATTAGTTATAAGTAACCGGACTGGATCGTTTAAAGTACAATAACCAATCCATCAATCTATATAACAGCGTCACAAACGGAATTTAATGTCTTTGTTGCAAATAACAGTCACTTATAATAGTGCCTTAAATATCTTAACTATTATGCTTTCTGAGATATAGAGAATGGTTTCAAATTTTTCTTATTTGGTTTTGAAGCAAGAAGTTCTAAACGAAAGAGAACAATCTTCTGATGAAACTATATGTATATTTATATTTCCGGTGCTATATTTACGCTCTTGCCCGATTAATAATATAAGATTGTGAAAGAACAAGATACACACAACATATTTCATGAAATGCCTTTAATCGCAATGTCTCAAGGAAAGTACTAAGATTTAAAGGACAAATTACTGCAACAAAAAGACTTTATTTATATGAAATGACATGGCAAGATATCGTAGTATTTTTTATTTTAGTGCCAATATATAGTCCTATCTTCATTTACGAAGAAATAGACATACAGATGTTTGTTTCTGCTTGGGCCCAAATTGGCGACCGATGAAGTCTGTATTGCAGAAAGTTAGGTCCATGAAACTCTCCGTCAGTGTAACCAACCAAATTTAATAGTACTTTTATACACGAAGAAATAACGAAAATAATATAATGCATCATATGAAACTAACAGTTGTCAAATGAGCTGTTAAGAATGCACTGTATATAGAAAACAATGGAAACTATACTACTTCGATATTAGAAGTACTGTCGCCATGTCATATCAATTCATAATGGTAGGTAGCATGGTTACAATCACCAAATCTCATAATGTTAATTATGCGCTTGATGTGATTTTTTTTTTTCTCACAAGTTGTGCATTGTCAGTTTTTACTGTAATAACGCCATTGTTTGTTAGAAATTCCTTCACATAAGGGTCATATAGTTTGTGTTTATCATGGAAACCTTACGTCATTATTAAAGTGAAAATCAAGAGATATACATTGTGCCTCATTTGGAAACATCTTCTGGTCCATATGTTTACGCCAATTGATGTATGATGAGGGTCATACAACATAAGGCATAAACAAAATCCTCTTTTTTTAAAAATTGAAATCCAGCGATAGTTTCGTGTGTGGTTATGTGCACTTTAATTAATTTGAAGTGATTACCAAGAGAATAAAGGTGACTTGACCACCATTCAAAGTTGCATGCATAACTGAATTACCCTAAGGTAATGCAGTAGCTCTTAGCATGATACTCTAAATTAATATACACAGAGATGCCATCGCTACATGCCAAGCAGTGCTTTGAATAGTACAATGCCCATTCGTCATAAGTATTGCTTCTGAACCCCGGCTGGAACCTGAGCTTCACTGGCCCAACTGTCTGACGCAAATTCATATGCATAGAGGTTATGTACTTTGGGTTTACGTCAAAACAAACAGATTTTACTTTTTAAGTTTTCATCCAATTAACCTGATACAATTATGCATACTCAAATCTTTCATGAAACAAATTATATCATATTACTATATCTTAAGTTTGTTTGTATAATCGACATATGTATAATCTACCACGATGATTACAGCTCTGGTTACAAGAGAGCCATAAGTAAAAGCTGTCTTTTCTTTCAGTGGTTGGTATGAGCCACACAGTAGACCATAAATAAATGCAAAGACATCGATTTTTAACCCTTCATGCACACTTGCGTGCAGGAAACAAATTGTTTTTTGGATTGTTTGCATTTGCCATTTAACCATATTTGAACGAAGCCGTCATTTATGATGTAATAGACATTAGTCTTGTTTTAATAATTTTATTGCACGTACGTTTTTATTATATTTTCTGGCTAAAATTCTTAATTCAATACTTTTCTTGTAAATTTGATCAATATATATGCCAAGAATATGTAATTTTTGTAATATTTCTTGACATCGTTTCTTGTTGATTTTCATATAAATATCGATCTCATATGAAGAACTCGTCACATAAAATATTAATTTAATAAAGAACACTCTCTCATCCTGCAGTTTAATTGCTTGACATGTAACATTGTAATTCTCATATAAATGTTTACGTTATATTTATGTATTCATTAAATATTTCTCTATATAAAAATATGTAACAAGCATTTGCTATTGAGCCATGTTAGAATGAAGGCATCATGTTTGATGCGTTGAAAACTAGTCCCGTTTTATATCTTTGTTGCTGATTAAGTCCTGCAATAAGTTTCTGGAACATCAGTTAAAATATTGAGACTAATACGAACCTTATTATAAAGTTTGGGCCCACTGTGGCACGTGATCCACTTTACATGTGTTGCAAACATTCCTAGGAACTCAGCATTAACTGTAATCGATTCTCTGATGGACCTAGCTACTTTTTGTATTGACCGAACTAAAACGCCATTTCTAAATAAATTTTTATCAACTCCGGGGTCATATATTTCAGACTGTCACCTCTCTTTGTACCCTAGGATGGACGGTAAAATGTGTTCATTTGATTTATGTTTGAATGTCATTTATTTCTCTCGTTTATAGTTTTGGCTTGAAATCTTTCCGTGTGAGTTTATTGTTGGACTCGCTTGATATTTATTCTGTAAGAATCTTTAATTTGTCTTGGTACTGTCATCTCAACACTTCCAGGTCAAATGATCTCATTATAGTTTTGTTTAGCTGATTTGTGCATTTCCTGTACTGATACATGCATAATTGCATTTTTGTTTTCAAAGGTTCCCGCCCACGCCCCATTCAGTGTTTCTTTAATTCATAGCTAAAGGATAGTTGTCCGGTATCATGTTGGAAAGTGTCAGCTGTAAGGTATACAGTTATATTCCAGAATTTTGCATTAATTAGCCTTTGATAATCACCTAGGGTTCCGACTTCAAACATCGAATATATCAAGTATATCAAGGTATACTCCCCTACCCCTTTTTGCGATCAAAAGATTGTGCTTTTCTATGAATTATTCAGGTGTTTGATAAATTTGTACAGTCATTATGTATGTGTGTCAGTGGAAAACCGTTGGTTTTCGCTCAACGTCTCGTATTTGGGGTGGGTGGGGTGTTGAGAGAGATTCGTTGAAAAAATTCGGTATTTCTGATTTGTGTAGTTCTGCATTATTATTATTATTAGTTTACATTTTGGTTATATTTCATTTTACAAATAGGAAATAATTGTCTTGACCTTGATGATGCAGGGTAAGAACAGACACTTTAAATTTTTTTTATTGGTTTTAGTTGTAGAAGTCAAAACTGAAATTTGCACTTATTTCTGATTCTTTCTCGGTTGTTGTGACCTTATTGTGTATGTCGTCAAGACACTATTAATGAGTCAAATTGGAAGTTTAGCCTTTTGGTCACAAGTGCCAGTGAAAAGTATTTGTCTCGTTGTAGATTTTTTAAATTTTTTTTTTTTAGTTAAGCTTATATGTGTTTGTTGGAGACTAAACTGATTCATTTCCGTTCGGTATAGCAGAAAATATTTTGTGAATCAAGCTTGCATACAGTAGATTGTACAAAAGACGTGGAATCCTTTTGTTCCTAATCATAGCTTAACCTAATTATTTCTATAAAATTCTGTTTACATATTTTTGACTTTGGCTTTACAAAGCTAAAACAGGAAGAAGTGTTTTTTTGTTTTAAGCAATATTTATGCATATCACTGTTTGGGATTTATTAGGGAAATTATTAAAAAGTAAACGTTTTATTCTGTGACATTTAACATGAAACCTTGGGTAAAGGTATGTCGTGGTGAAGAGCAAAACCATATGATGCACGGCGCCGTAAATAATATAAAATTTAAACTTTATGTTATAGTTGACAAGCTTACCGCTGTTGTTGTATGCTAAGGGCAATGCAATACAAGATAAACATACACAAAGTCCTTTCCTTATCTACAGACATTCAATATACATGCGCTTTATTTATATTCAAGCGTAGTGAGGTGTTGTTTGTGCATACGAATAATTAGTGGTTATTAGTGTCATATCTACGGTAACTTGATAACAATTCAGCTATTCTTGCATACAAAGGTAACACTATCTTTTGACGTAGCTCTTAGCATGTTGGTCTCAACTAATTAACATGACATGTAAACCCTACCTATCAAACACTGCTATAAAAGAGGGTATGTCATATACGCTCATGTCATATTTCGGGAGCTTTAAACTGAAATTCACCAGACAAGACAGTATTATTATAGTCAGTGTTTCTTTTTAAACGATAGTGACATGGATAAGGACTTCACTATATGGGTGGGTTTGTGCCCTGCCGAGTTTAAATAATGTGGGTCCTTCGGAATTCATCTGTCATAGAGTGATAGCTCTTTTGGCACTGAACAAATCCCAGATTAAAACGTGACAGAGCTATTAGCACCAAAACCAAGACTCGCTTGTATTCTGGTGTAGTTTTAAATAAAGTTTGCACTCTTTCTATTCTATTCTATTCATTAGTGTTTCTTAAGTTGTAACTCGGCTGTGTATTTTTTTTTATTAAATAAAATGGAAAGCTAACTTTGCAGCGTCTTTTCTAGAGGGTGTGACGTACTTGTGTTCGCTAAAATTTCCAACCGTTCAAGGATATAACATTAAAATAATCACCAAGCAGACTCGTACATGCGCCCGTCTGTTCAAGCGTAGTTGACATTTGACATAATGAACATTAATAGAAAAGCAACAGTCTAAATCAATAATAAAAGAACCATAAGAAGTTAGAATTTTTTTCTCGTTCTCGTTCAACCTCCATTAACTGCTATGATTGAAGCTGTACAAAATAAACATATTTTCATTATTCTTCAAGCGAGATAAATTGCAAGAACTTTTTACGCAGCGATACACTTTCGCACAATCAAATAATACAAACTAGAGCAAAAGGTAATAATGGAAAGATAATGAAGTTCTGAAATGGGCAGAGAAATTTATTTGAAAGCTGGGAGCAGCGCAAGTTAGTGAGATGTAAAAGATGTAAAAACAATTGATCAAATATTGAAAGAATTTCTTTTTAAGATAGTGAGATATCGATCCTGCTTGCATAATGTGAGCGGTCTGTCGCATTTTCTTGATCTGCATCTGCCATCTCAATTGATTGAACTATCCGGAAGTGAGTTGCACAGAGATGCCCTCTGGTGTTTTCAAGGGGAGATACTAACCGTGAAACCCCCTATAAACACATATTTAATTACAGCAGTAACTTTGTTGCTAACATAAAGAAAAGGAGATTTCGTTAAAAATATCCAGTTTTCAAAACAAAACTGAGACATAATTTCAGCAAGGTATGATGCACACTTTTCGTTTTCTTAAAAAGGAGGTCCTTTTGATAAAGGTACTGTGCTTTGGTTACCTTGTGAAAGAATGACATTCGCTATTTTTTAGATGTAAAGTGTGATTGAAAGAGAAAATGTCCGTCTACAAATTAACTAAGTAGATATAAATATAATTGAAGTTATAGCTTTAAAACACGACGCTGAGGAACGTAGCACCATACTCAGTGACAGGTTTAAGATCATGTTACGGAAGCCGGAAACTGTTAAATTAACCAGATGAGACGGTATTACTGCAGTATATGTCTCTTTTGATATGATAGGCCGCATATCTAAACCCAGTAGATGGCGTGGGGTTAGGTACTAATTCAATCTACGTGCATGTTTGACTGACTGATCTTCAATTTTTGACGTGAGCACTGCTAGGCTTAAATAATGGTGTCCTTCGGAACTCACCGGTCATACGGCCATACGGCCATTCATTTATGGAGTTACAAGTACCAAAAACCTGGACTAGCGTGTGTTCGGTATCGTGATCTGAAGACAATCGGTGAGTGCTGGACTGTCTCAGGGTGGTATCGGTGAGTGCTGGACTGTCTCAGGGTGGTATCAGTGAGTGCTGGACTGTCTCAGGGTGGTTTAAGGAGAGGTTTTAAAAATTCTTGTATTGAACATAAACCGTGAGGATTGTACACGTTCCCTTACATCACCAAATGGAATGGTTTATAGAGCAATAACGTATATGGTTTTGCATCCCGATCCTTACATATGTTCCCTTAATTTGACACCAAACACATTCAGCACACACAGACATACATTCATGTATTGTAAGTATCAAACAGCTAAGACAAATTCAGTAACTAAAAATTCATAAAATAATAACTCAATTTGTTCTATTCACTTCTTACAAATTGTGAATTTATCAGTATCAAGTAAATGAATCTTTAATTAAAAAAAACCCACTGGTATGTAACAAATGAATGCCAAGTAACTTTTTAAATAAGACTTTGATATTACTCGGCCGGGCTTGAACCCACGACCTCACACATCTGAGGCGCGCGCTCTAAGAACTTGGGCCACCTGAAGCAATATTTGAAGAAAAAAAAATTTGTTTTCTTTCTCACGAAGGTTAGCCGAAACCAATAGTTGGTCAATTCGTCGACACCAATTGCACACTCTAGCCGCCTGGACCAAGTTTCATGTTTACTATTTGGCTTTTGTGTCTTGGTTCTTATCAGTTCTTTATAATTAAATGTCTTCTATTATACTAAGGAGTGAAGTTGATGTAAAAAGTTAAATGAAAACTATTTCCGCTTTCAAAAATACTTTATCTTTTTCCAGTTCACATGTATTTTTTTTATACAAAAGCAAAGTATTGTATGAAATTATAAGTTTGTGGTTTAAATTTCATCAAAACTTAATAGAGATCTTTATGTATCAAAAAGATGTTGAATAAGTACGACACTTTGTTCTCCACCTCATGCGTAATTTAAAATTATGTATACTAACTAAATTGACAGTAGGATCGCTCAGGTGACGGGCTGGAATCCAGGTCGAGTCATACCAAAGACTTATAAATATGGTACAAACAGCTGCCTCGATAGGCGCTCAACATTACGAGGTTATGGTTAGGACTGGTAGGCCTGGTGTCTGGGTCGGACATCATGCTACATGTTTGCGGCATGATGCCCCAATGCATGACATCACTATAAACTGCCACACTGCAGACATCGTAGCGATATGACTGAAAAATTGTAAAATCTACGCTAAAAATTCACATAACACACACACACAGACACACACACACACACATGAAGAATAGATATTTAATGTGTCCGTTGTCAGAAAGCAAAGTTAACGTAACGATATATTATATTTAAATTGATGTTAGAATCTCTTTCAATTCAATTTCTTCTAGTTTAAAGAGGAGCGTAACTCTACATTTTTCAAATATTTCTTCTAAATTCAGTTTTTGCTATAAACCGTCTATGTTTTGTAAAAGATGCATGATCAGTTTTTATTTAAATAACACACAAATGAGTGCAAGTGAGCCCCATCGAATCCCCATTCATTAAAAGAAGATATAGGAATGTCTTTTTTAACCCTCCCATTTTACCACCCCAAATGAACTGAAAAATAATGTTTTCATTCCTTTTTTACAAGGCATGGAGGATTTTGCAGAGAGGCAAAAAGATGTCTGCATTTAGACAAAAGCAAGAATGTTATCAAAGTACTTTTTCCAAAAAGGGATAAATTTCTTCTGCTCCACCAGCCAAATCGGTTCTTTGCGTCTTCGTTGAATAATTATGTTCTACCATATCCTCCAAGTTAAAAGAGAAATCTACTCCAAGTAATTTAAAACTGAACGTTGACCAGTTAACACAAATTTCCGGACCTATGTTTACATAATATTTTTTTTTTAAAATTTCCAATCCAATTAGCTTTTGATTTAAAAACATTTCAGTACAGACCGGATAACAATGCACAGTTATTTAAAACCTGCATGGTTGTCTTCAAAGGCAAAGGAAAACCATCTAATAATAGAAAAGTATCATCAACATTCTGCGTTGCCAGGAATTCAATGTATCGCAAGAACGTTCCTCTGATCTAAGTCATGGCCTGTTACATTCTTCACCAACTCTGCAAATATTGCTCTGACTTTCGTCGTTTTGGGATCCAGGCATGTTCAAAATCATGATGCCATTTTTTTTTTCTTGCACATTGATCAGTGAGGTTTGCGATTTTCATAGCTTCCTTGGAGCGATCTTTACTATCTTGTATTTATGGTTTTAGCTTTCCACATTCGTTCCTTGATTTCTCTACTTATTCTCTTAACTAGTTATGTTCCATGACTCAGTTTTGTCTTCCAACTCGTTTGTTTCATTTACAATTCGTCTGCTCTTTCTTCATAAGTTCGACTTTAAGTTTCTCAAACAGCAGGGATACAATGTCAGAAACTAAGCCACGTAATACCTCTCTGCACACTAATTATAGTCGTTTTAATTTCAAGTAGATCCCTATAGATTAGGCCATCACCACTGACATCTTTATTATCAACGATCAAATCACCTGAATGTGAGCTCGCATCTGGCCTCATTAGTAGATTGCTGCTTTAATTTCTAGGTCTTTAAAAAAAATACACTGAACAATTTTCTTTGCATTGCTCATTTTGTCACACTAAGTCTGAACGGTTACGAGAGTTCCGAACAGTTTCTTGCAATCCTAGATTGAATCAGTGAAACTGTGAAGCAATTAGTGTAATTAGTGCTTCTTGATTAGCACAGTTAATACACACACATACTATATATATATATATATATATATATATATATATATATATATATATATATATATACACGTTTTAGGTGCGTTGTGGGCAGTCATCCCGAAAGTGGGTTTACGGGAAGGACATGATATAGTTTACATTTCAAATCAAAATACATATACATAGGTTGTATTTCTTACATAGTAATTATGTATATGTTGAAAATAAGTATATACACTTATGTTATAGTCCTATTCATGTTTTCGGTTCGTGGGCAGATATATAAATTTCATGGGCAGTTTTGACCTTTAGGTTGAAGATGACAAAGTAACTGCCCAAAAATACGTTCACGAAGAACAAACATATAGCATTCTGCCCGTGAATACGGCCCCGGGAACAATATATAGCGTACTGCCCACGAATACGTTCACAAGTAACAAATATATAGCATGACTTTCCGGTGTGCGCGCGCAAAATGGTTGTCAAGACACGACGATAAACATTAATCTATTAAAGCATCCTTTGCAATGGCCAGCGTACATATAGCGGACGTGAGGTTCGTTTTTCACAGCTTGTTTGAAATAAATGGATGATTATATATCCAGTGTAACAACTTGTCTTGACAGCTTATGGATGCTAATGTTTAACATTTATTGTGAAGATGATTGTTCACTGCTTGTTGATGAATTCGTAGCTTCTGTTAATCGATGTTATAGCTCAATTTAACTGTCATACACTGATATGTTTAAGTCTGCTTGCACAGTTAACTATGCAGAGTTATGGAAATATAACAAATTGGTTTTAATAACTTTCAGAGTTTGTTTTACTATTACTCAATATTTGTTTCAAGTACTATAAAGGCTGTGATAGGTTGGGTGGCTTAGATTACAAATCAGGCCCTTCTCACTTGGGGGGTGGGGGGTGGGTACTGCCCATTATGAATATTACTGGTCCTAGATTTCCAACCTGATATTTATGACATACAGGTTCAACATCTTACTGCCAGCAGAAATGGTGTTCTGTAGTATTTTTCCCAGTCAATAGTTTATGGATATATTATGTCATGTACTATGCTTGTTTAATTCTCTCATCTCAGTTCTGACGTTACCATTGAATGCTATAATGTTCCCAGACATCCGGTATTCTTGGTTATTAAAATTATATATATACACAGATAACTGAAGGTGAGTTCTCATTATTCCCTAACAATTGTAATTAGTGGGGCTGTAGCAATTGATGGTCTGAGAATTCAAGTTAACTGGTTCAAAACTTGGGTAAACAACAAACTGTTTTCTTCCTTTGACAGGCATCATAAAGTTTTGCATCTTTGTCACTCTGATGACTGTGGTACACAAGTTACAGACTTTGCCTTAGAATGAGCCTGATTTTTGATACTTGTTACTGAATGGGGTGGGGTAGGGAAGTAACAAAATTATTAAAGGTGGAATGTATGCAAACCATGCTGGAAATAGATATGTGCCAGCAACTGCAACATGTAAGCTTCAATCAATTTGGAAACTATAAGCTTTATCCTGTAAATATTAACAGTTCACACCCTGTATAAAAGATGATTTTGTGTTTGATTAACTGGAACTGTTAATTTATTATGTTAAGGAATTTATTGTTTTAACCCTAGTAAATGTAATATAATTAGGTCAAAAGTTCCAGTTTGTTTATTGTTTCCAGAGTTGATTATTGTAACTTGAAGAACCTGTTTCTAAGTGTTAAATGAAACGAAAGAGATATTGTTTACTCAAGTGATATAAAATAAAAGTTTAAAATGAACTGAAAGAAATATTGTTTATTCAAGTGATACAAGATAAATGTAAAAGTGTATATTCATTAAGAAGTGTATTGTCAATTGCAAATAAATGAAGATTTATCTTATTTTGTTCTTTACTTGTGTACAAAATTATACCTGGATTGGGCAATAATTACTTGGACTCCATTTGGAAAAGAAAAATCTATATGTTCTAAATACCTAATGTTCATATCATAATGCTCTTTTAATGGATGATTATGCTTTTCAGCTGACGTTACCATATTGCCAAGTGAACTAATAGTATGGCTTTCGGTGTGGCCCACTAATCACATTTGTAAATGAATTATGCATACAATAGAGAAATAGCTCTTAAAATATCTTAGGAGTTGAACAATGTGTGTACACAAATAAACATGAAGCAAATCTTTGAACTTGTATGCCACACATGCAAGTGAATTGGTGGTTTTCATATGTAACTTGTGTACTCTTATGGCTTTTGTCTATATTACTTTTAGCCATTTCTATTCACACACCAGAACACAACCTATTTTGTCTGATTCAGGTACTAATGCAAAACTTATTTCAGCTGTAACTGAAGTATACAGAATTTTTCCTGATACTGAGGCCTACTGTGTAGACAGTATAGCTGTAAGTCATCAAATCAAATGGAAGACAACAGTGTGCAGTTGAAGAAAATGATATATACCCAGTACCATTTAGAGTTATCTTAAAGAAAAGTCACAATGCACACTGATACAAGTAGTTTTAGAAAATGCATTTGTTCCACATACATTTTAACTTAACCCAAAAGTTCAGTCTCTTGCCTAAAATTCAATCAGATGTATGCATTTATTCCATAAAACACAAAGACATAATGAACCAAATCATTTTCATTATTGAGTTAGGTAGTAGGCTATGTTAAAGAGTGCAATCACTTTATCGATTTTTTTTTCCATTACATTTTTATTTATTATAAAATGACATTTCTTAGTGGAGTGCTAGCAACTGTAACTTGAGGAATATTTTGTACATGCTGGCCTAAGTGTCATGAATATACTGTGCTACATTTTGCTTTATTAGGTATAATACTATCATGAGAATTGCTTGATTAAATCCTGAATTTGTCAGCTACACTTACAAGTCCACTGGTAGAATTTAAAATCTGTGACAGTTTGGGAACTTTTTTTGCAGTAACTGCAAATCACTTTGCCTTCACAGTCAATGAATTCAAGCCATTGATAATTGTCAAACCATTGTGACTGAAAATGTGATTGTCTCTTAGTTGTGTCCTATTTGATAATTTTGCTGCCACAGAGTCTGGATTGTGTCTCTGAAGAAATAGTTCATCTAGACTCTGTTGCAGTATTACATTTTATATGTTCAATTTAATGAATTTTCTTTCTTTGAATCATTCTTATGTCATAACTTGCGAAAATAGTTTAGTTAACAATATTTATTCAAACAGAAAAGATAACCTCACTTGACAAATCATCCTACTAAAGTGATCATGGCATAAACTTTTATCTTTGAAATTCAAATATTGCCCACTCGTTAATTAACATAACTAATATTGCACATTGAAGGTGATCATATGTATCATCAGTTTTAAAAAAATAAAGACATAATACTATCATTTAATCACTGCATACAGGAAACAGACACTTGTGTCTGTAAAATGCCTTTCATTGGATTACTTTGGTTTATTAAAACCAAACAGTGATCCACTCAGGATTTTCTAGGGTAGATACAGAGAATATATTATGGTCATTCAGAATGCTATCAATACATCAGACCAGATTGTTTTTATTATTATTTAGGCAAAATAACTTAGTAAGTCAGATGGCAAACATGAGGATGGTGATAGGTTATGTGGAATTTGCATTGAATCATCTGATCCCAGAAGATTTGATACAATGTCACTGGTTGTGGTAATCATCAAGTGCAGTTGCACGGCACCATAAGACTTATCAAGATACCATAAGCTAGAAAGATGAAGAAAAAGAAAAACGATGACCCAAAGACAAATCCTGCAAACTGTGTGCAAAAACGATTCCACAGATTATAGATGAAAACTTTACTATATTTAGCTTCAAGATATTAATAAATTCGGATTACTTCCTCCAGTCTGCTACAGTAATTCATGCCCATTGCACTCATAAATTGATTATAGTCCTTGCAGTATTTTGTGTGGGCAACAATATTTTAATTGATGCAACTGATGCTCCATTCTTCAGTTCAGTGTTGATTCAAACATAGCAATGTCCCTTTGGGATGTGTGCATAAATAAAGAATGCCTGTCCCTTCATTACCACACTTGTTGAATTTATCGTGTCTCTCTGAAAACTGTACCATGTGAGAAAGAATTTTATAAAGAAACTGGACATAAGTATTGCTAGACATATACTCAGACCTGAGACTTCATAAAAGACTGCTTACTTGTGAGGCATTATTAGTGCTAGGGTTTGAGGTAATAACTTGCTATATGTTTGGTAAGGCAAAATAAGGGGCCTTATGACTTAAATTGAAACTGTGAAAAAACAAAAGGTTCAAATGCAATAAACTTTTGTTTTTCCTCATTTGTTATATTACAGTGCCATGAAAGGTCATTTCTTTTATCTTTTTAATCCCTTGCCAATTTTAAGTCATCATCACTAACCAAGTCTCTAAATCAATTCTTGGCATATTTAGCTAAAATGGTGTCTACTGTTCCATTATATCATTGATTGTTTAGCTTGCTTGTATGGAGCTTAACACCATTTTTCAGGACATCATAGACTTTACATGGCAGCCAACATATTTATTGGAAGAAATCAACACACATAACGCTACTGGCAAGCTTTCCCATATACACACATTGGTTGGACTAGAGAGAGTTGATTAGTGATGTGTATGCCTAGACCATTCTATAATCCAGGGCCCCATGATTGAATACAGCTTAAAGAAATTAACCCTAATTCAATTTCCTTGTTGCATTTAAATCATAACACCCACCATGCAAAGTGACACGTCTCAAGATTTTCAAATTTGTATATGTTTTGCAACTTTTAATTCTGAGTTGATGCATGTGGATGTGGAAATTCAGTTACTGAATACTTAGCTACTTATAGAAGGAGCTCTCACACTGGTAAAAGCATGCAGTTGGGATTTTATTTGCAAGAGGGCAATTAATTGTTCAAAATACTGTTTTAGCTAACTACATATGCGAAGGGTTGATGTATAAAAAAGAGGATCAAGAAATCCTAGCTAGTAAAGATAATTGTATCCAACTTGATAGAAAGTCAGAAGGCCTTTTAATTTTGTACAGCAGTTTCATTAAGGAACCAACTATAATACCATTAGAAGTTTATGAGCAGCAAAAACCACATTTAGGACCAACTAGACATCAAAACCATATGCATAGTTCCATTTACGGCCAACCAGACATCAAATAGGTCATCTAGTGAAAGCACAATGTCAAAATGACCAGCCATCTAGGAGAAGTAGCAAGGAAGGGGTTTTCCAGATGCCCATTAAAACAGCCATATTGGAGGTTAGATTGGCACTATTTTCATTTACGTCCAACTAGACATAAGAAGTCTTTCACTGATATGACGATTCATTCAGGAGAAGTAGTTATAACAAGATTTTCAGGATGGCCACATTGGTGGCCTTATAGGATGTCTGTACAGCACCATAATTCTCATTCAGGACCTGCTAGACATGAACATAAGTATTTTGTACACATGTTGACACGCTGACACAATTATCCATTCAGAAGTAACGATAAAAAGTTTCTTAATATGGCTACTGTGGCAACCACATTGTATGTGTGAGTGGCACCATCTTGTATTTTCTTCCAGATATTTTCACACAAATATCATATTTAAAGATAACATGAATTCATACAAGATCTTGTCGGTTTATTTCATAACAGATTTTTCCCTCATATTAATATAATCTTTTGAAAACATTTATACATTATAGTTCTAGAAATTTTTCATGCTCTCAGAAACTATTAAAATCACAGCAGAAAGTGTTATGTTATATCTTTATTCAGCACTGAAAAATATTTATGAACTCTTAAAGTTTTTTCCCCTATATTAACTTAATTTAATGAAGATGTTCAGACAATAACCTTTCCATTGGATTTATTTTTTCAAACATGGCGTAAAAAGGATGTTATAGTAACCAATTTTTACATTGCCTTCACCATCGCAGAAATCTCTATAATCAATTTCCTAGTAAAGAAAAGCCAAGAAATTAAATGGACAGTTAATATTCACTTCAGGATCACAGACCTCAGGCAAATATGTCATTGTTAAATCAAACATTTTTATTGTGTTTCCTTAGACCTAAATATATATATATATACTTGCTGTTACTCTAAACGAAGGCTGGTGATCCAGTTGATAACCTTTTGGGGGTTTTAAGGATGTCTTTAAAATTAAGGCCTTAAAAATGTTGAGATCTTATATTAAAAATGACAATTTGAGCCTTGCAGATTCATGTCCACAGGTGCCCAAATAAAAAAAAAAGGGGGGGGGTGCAAGGGGCAAGCTTGTTGGTGTGTTATAAAATAACTGACTTATCATCGGTGTGCTGACAGGTAATGTGTAATTAAATCACTGTTGTAATATTAATAATGAGCGAGTCTGCACAAAGGAATTTCATACAGCTAAACTAACTCAACAACTAGAGGCAATTAAGAAATATATCCACATTCATGATTCTGTCAAATGGCAGATACAACAGCATCAGGAAGCTCAAGTGGCATTTACAGAAGGTAAAGAGCCGCTATACTTGTTATCTTTTTAGGGATGTGCTTGGATTTTGCCCTCAAGCTGGAGCAGTCATAGGATATATAATAAATCGCCACGGTCGGAATTTATCCCCAAGCTGGGGTAATCGATGGGTAAAGTCTTATCCACAGTCGGGGATTTATTCAAGCTTCAGGTGCAAGTTTTTGTGCATCTCCATGCCCTTGCATAAAACACAGTTACACGTTTTTTTATATAGATATTTTTCAGTTGTAGACAGGAATAATATGTATTTGCGAGTGTTTGAAATGAATGGGTTCATTATGAATTGAGTGGCACTACATTTCAAAAGCAAAATTGGATTGAAATGCAAGAACTGTAGTACGGAATTAGTGTTGGTTCTGGATCGTAGAATGGAATTGTGTGTGTGTGATTGGATTTTTAACGTAGCTTGAATAATTTTTCAGTCATATTGCTACGATGTCTGCAGTGTGGCAGTTTATAGTGATGTATAGCACTGGGGCATCATGCTGCAAACATGTAGTATGATGTTGCACCCAGTCACATTATCCTGACACCAGGCCGATCAGTCCTAACACTAACCTCTTAATGCTGAGCGTCTAGCGAGGTAGCTGTTAATACCATTTTTGTAAGTCTTTGGTATGACTTGGCTGGGGTTTGAACCCATGACCTCCCGCTTCTGAGGCGGACGCTCTAACCACTAGGACACCGGAGTGGTCAGAATGGAATTGTAACAATTACAATGGAAGCAATTTGTATTATGCTTGTTGGGGCATTCCTCACTGATGGCTGTCAGTGACATCATCATGGGAATGTGTAACAGCCACATTTTGTAAGAACAAGGTGTAGTTGGTGAACAATACAGACACTTTTCTGCCATTTCCAATGGCATCATCTCATATGATGTTATTTAAAAAAACTTCCTACAACATACTCACAACATCTAAAACCTATATGGAAATCTGATGAAAGCTGCTTGTGTTTCTGAAACACATATTCCATACTGGTGGCAAGAATGTCCAAATCTACATTACAAAAATGAAAACATTACCATCCACCTAGGAGTTGCAAATGTATGAAATCCTCTTGTTGGGTAGTTTTACTAACAGGCTTTACAGCAGGGCCTTCCATTAGATTTAAATGTGGCAGGTAAGTTGACAAAGTAGGGTGGGGGGTTGGGGGGACCTACCCCAATGGGGATAATTCATTTTTTTTTAAAGTAGCATGGTGTAAAGTAAAAGTAGATGGGCTGATAAGGAATCCACTGAATTTACAGACTAAAGGTTCAGACATTTGTTTTTAAGAGAAAAATGAAAGAAGGAAACAATACAACAGATATTTTAATATGACTTTAATGTTTATTTTCTAGATTTAATTAAGATTATGAATCAGAATCAGTCTCCAACTCCACTGTAAAGTTTATCTATTACTTCTTCTGCTCAGGCACCTGCAAATTAAAACAAAATTGTAATGCTTAAATAAAGTCATATCATCTCAGCACTAGTTACATATGCAGAAGTCATGTTAATCAGCATTATAAAAATGTATGAAATTTTCTTCACTGCACTTGTGCTTCCCTTACTATCGTTAAGCCATGATACAAGATAACTTTGCACTTACTTATCATTTCTGGCAAGTGGATGGTGCAATCAATTTGCACAAAGATGAATTTATTTCATCCAAATATTTCATGTGAATAAAAATTCCAAATGGAGGCACTTGTCCGATCAGACAAGATATATGCATATTGTAGTTAGCTGGACTCTAGCTTTGATAGTCCTGGGCAATAGGATAAGCTGGTTTTGTTATCAGTTTAGAAATGCATCCGCTTTGCAAATACTATGCTTTAAAAGACGAAACTGAATCCAATATTGATGAAATAAGAGTCATTTGGATTACCTTGTTTTTTATCATTCTGCGTTGGTTGGGTGCATATTTGAGGGTCTCTGATATGGTCTCTTCCATTCCATTTGCCTTTGCTTTGCCATTAGTTTTCAAGCAGGCTTCTGCAAGAGTAATACAATGTTTTAAAAAAGTTTCACAACAAAGGATGCATTGCATTTTTCTAAATGCCAGCAATAATCAATGGAATATTTTTAAAACATGTACTTTGAAATGTGGTCTCAAGTTACTTTATCAATTCATTTAAAAATCTCTGGCAAGTCACATGAAAAACACAATTTAAATCAAGCCATACTTACTTATCAAAACCTGACATATCACAAGCTCTTGAAATGCTTTTTTCCCTTTACGTCCCTTTGGACTATACTCTGGCCAGTCTTTTTGTTTTAAGCTTTTTCATCATCCTGCGGACACTATCCCCAATTGTAAACCTGCCAAGGGAGCTCAAGTAGCATATCTGAAAATAATAATAATAATAATATTACTATTATTTGATTTTGATATTATTATTAGTAGTAGTATTTCATGATCGATGTGACAAAATATGCTTGTATATAGTTATTTTTTGCCATGGTTTTGCAAGCAAATTTAATTTCTCTAACTTGAAAAAAATTTGATAACATTAACTATGCAACACAATGTACTAATAGCAATTATAAACCAAATTAACCACCGTGAATCTATTAACTTCATAAATGACATTCACTCAAGGATTGAATTAAAGTAGCCACATAATATGTAATAGTGTAAATGTAGTAAAATGCCTGTTACATGTTCATCTCTAAACATGTTTTGGCCTACATCCGTAAGACAAAACAGCCGACCACTACATGTTCACCCCACCCCCAAAAATAATTATACAGGCACTGCAGAACTTGCATAATGCATATTGAGGTTCACAACAGCAAATAAAGGTTATAACAGTTTTTTTAAATAGAAAATAAAGCCCCAATTTACCATCTTCTTGGAGAGTTTGGGATTCTCCTCCAACCTCTGGCAAAGGCCCTCTAGTTCCTCCACTGAATCACATGGCATTGCAAGAATTTCTTCTCTATATTCTGTGTCTGGGCCTTGTGTATGAACTTGGAGGGCCAGCTGCTCCAACAAATTCTCAATATTTGTGTCCAGTTTCATAAGTACATTGAACTGGAAATCTGTAACAGATTTGTGATGAAATTAGTTTTGAAAGATCAAGATCATTATTATAACCTCCTTAAAAAGATCTGTACAGTGAACATGGGTTTAACAATGAAATATATTTATGGAATGAAATACATGGTTTTTGTACAGTTTATATGAAAACTTTTCCCATAATCCTTTATTTTTTTATTCCCTGGATATGTTGTTTCACTGCTGGTGTCTGTAAAGTCTGCATTCAATGTAGATGGTTTAGGCGTCTGACTTACACAAGACAATGGTATACATCAGAAAGAAAAATAAAAAAAACCAATGGAATGATGAACAGTCGACACATCAATGAAAAACAATTCATTGTTTATTTGCACAAATAAGTCTTGAACAGTATGTTTTATGACCTATAATTTAATTAATTAACATCTCACAATGTTCTGAAATAACAGTATCTAAGCTACAAGAGCTTGTGCTTTCATGTCATAATCTTCCATTTTGCAAACAAATTTTGATGTTGAATCAATGTATATGACCTTAGCATTGAACACTAACATTCAAAATGTCTACAAGATGACAAGACTATTATCAACTGAAGTGACAACAAACCAATGAGTTTTACGTGCATTGAACATAAGCATTTTTAAATGCTATAAAATGTGTTTTTAGTGTATGGCCACAAATTACCCAACATTTTGTCAAACATAAAACAGTTCTACTACCTTAGATGAGAATTAAATTCATAAATACAGTGTATAATTGACCTACTCGTATTTAGAGAGCTGTAAATGAAATAAGAGATTATATAAAAGTCAACACCTGTAGTATTTGTTTCATTATTCTATAATGTACATTTTTTTTCCATCCTCAATACTTACTACTTGCAGAGGAACTGGCAGAGAGAAATCTTTATATTCTCCACTCCAGAGTGGATGGGGATGGTGATGGTGTTGTCCTTCTGGATGCAGCTAAGAGTATAAAGATTATCACTACTCCTTAATTGCAGTAAAAAAGAAACAAAGAAATCAGACTGGATTTTTTGGCATGTAAACAAAATGCATACTGGTTGCAATGACCACTGTATATAAAGCAGTGATACAATATATCACAAAATGCATTCTTTTTTAACAAAACATCTAATCTCATATATACAGCATCATGAGTAAGTAAGTACTCTTAAACACATCTTATTAAACAGACAGAAAAATGATGAAATTTATACATACTTTTGATAAAGAATTTCCAATTGTGGCATGGTATAAAAGCAATTGATAAAAAATAAAAAGAGACCAGATAAACTAAATAGAACATACCAGCAGGATAAGAGGAAATCTTGGAGTCTGCAAAATACTCTCCATTTCAGGAGGTTTTGGATGAGATGGCTGACCAGAAAGGTTTCCACTTGAGATTTTCATCTTTTTTCAGTTCTTCATTTTCATCTGAAATGTCAATGAGAACTTGTAAATACTGTATGAGTCCTTGAATACACTGACTCCTTGTGACATACAGGGTTTGCAGAACAATCGCTAGCAATATTCACCACTTTTAAATCCAGCTGGTGAATTTTCACCATGAAATGCATCCGAATGCAGTGAATAATCCTGGATTAAAGACAAAATAGTGTACAGAAATGTGCAATAAATTAGTCAAGCTCCAGACAAAACAAAGATATGATTTATCTCTGATTCATAATGACTTTTCTTGTGCTACACATTTTACCAATGCAAATTACATTGAATTTTGTAAATTAAATGGTACAATTAAGATATGTATGTCAAAAGATTACTAATCTTCAGCTTTCCAATTAATGCTAAACACAAGTATCAAGTCATGTATTTAGTCTCTCACCACCAATAAATGCATTTTTAAGTAATCATCCTAGAGTGCACCAAAGTCATGTGAACTTGATCCAATTCCAACATTACTGCTGCTTGAGTGCTTAGATCCAGTATTGCCTTCACTAACTGATGTTATTAATACCTCTCTCTCATCAGCATAATTTCCATCATTTTTCAAAACTCCCATTGTAAAACCTCTGCTGAAGAAACTAACACTACACCATAAGGATTTAAAGAACTACTGCCCGGTTTCTAATCTCCAATTCATATAAAAAATCTTACAAAAGGTTGTTCAATCCCAGCTTGCATCTTGTCTGAATTCAAACAGTCTTTTTAGCAATGTACAATCTGCATATCGCCCTTGCCACAGGACACAATTTGTGTCTGCAAATAGATTACACTCCAGCCCAGTTGATCTATGTTGTGGTGTTGCACAGGGGTCTGTTCTTGGACCTGTTCTCTACACTCTATACACTCAGCTGCTCTCAAGTGTCATAGATCATCATCCAGTGTCTCACCAGTTGTACACTGATGACACCCAAATATACAAATCTAGCCACCCAGCTGAAGTTGATGCTACCATCCAAGGTGTAGAGATGTGCATTTCTGATGTGAAATCATGGATGACTTGTAACAAGCTGCAGATGAATGATGATAAAACTGAGGCCATTCTGATTACAACACAAAGACTTTCTCATTCACGTCCTTTACCTCACACAATAAATATCAGCAACACCAACATTAAATTCACACAATCAGTACAAAACCTAGGTGTTACTCTGGACAGTACTCTCACACTGCACCAACATGTCATGAACATATGCAAGGCTGCATATCTTGAGCTGAGACGCATCAGCTCCATTCTCAGATATCTTTCAGTTGATGCCACTAAAACACTTGTGTGTTCATTAGTACTTTCAAGACTGGACTATGGTAACTCAATTCTGTCTGGTTCATCTTAATATCTACTGCAGAGACTTCAAAAAGTTCAAAACATAGCTGCTTGGATCATACTTAGAGTACCACAATCAGAGCACACCTCCCCGCTGCTCTGTACCCAACACTGGCTATCCATTCGATCCAGAATCAAACACAACATTAGTTCTCTGTGCTACGTTTCACTGACAGACTCTAGTCCAACATACCTATCCGACCTCACCTATGTGTACACACAAGAAAGATACTTACACTCCTCTTCCGACAATCATATACTCATTATTCTCACTATGAAAACAGAGTCACATGGACAGCATTCTTTTGCATACCAGGGCCCAGCAACATGGAATGAATTGCCCACTGAACTTAGACACAAAGACGCAGTGATCCCATTCAAGAGTGCTCTCAAAACTACTTATTCTGACTGCAAAAACAAACTTAATGACTTAATAATGTTAACTACCTTAAATATTCTCAGCATGTTTTTTATGTTTTCTAATTTCATGGTGTTTGTTTTTGTAATCATATCATTGTGTATGTTTTTATGTTGTCTAATGTTGCAAAGCGCTTAGAGCTTCTAAAGATTAGGCGCTATACAAAGTCCTCATTATTATTATTATTATATTTAGCTTGGATGAATATTTTTTAAATCAGTGGCCATAACGAAAACAATGGGATTTTGCTTTATGATCATAAAAGTATGTTGGACACCATCCATGATGTACAATGCTGTCTGACATTTCTATGCACCTAAGGTTTCCATCTCAAATATTAAAGCAAAATGCATACCAAATTTGACAGATTGACGAAAATAAAAAAAAGCAATGCTTACCATTTGAAAAGAGGCAATTGTCACTAGAATATTCTATTCAAAATGATATTAATTTTGGACACAGGGGATACCACCCCCATGTTTTCCTGACTCGTGATATGTCGGCCTATTCTGTGCACAGCTTTAAAAGATGTAATGTTTATCCATCGAGCTATAGAAATGAAATACATTTACTGTAGACTGTTTCTGTCAGCAGTTAAGTTGAGTAATTAGGTCAGGTTTATAGCTAGTTTACAAAATTCAATGTAGAATGCCAATAAATGACAAGATATATTTTTGCAAACTAAAGTGATCTTGAAAAAAGATTAGTAAAGTTTAACATTTTATAAAAAATAAGCTATTATGTGGAAGAGAAACAACAATGAAATAGGATGCAATGTGTTTGCGTCTTGTTGATGGGGGAAAATTACTAAAGAATTTAGAAACAGACTATACGCTGGGGAATTTTTTAAGAATTTATGTTCTGGCGACAAGTTTACATATTGGGTAGCAGATGATTTTGCATGTGCGGGACAACTTCTTGCAAAATTGGAAACTTGGATTAAAATGCAGTATTGTTTTAAGGTATACATTACCATATTTTATATAATGTATTGTATGATTCTAAAAGATGCATAGTTAATCGGAATTTCTGGGTTACAGATTCAAGAAGGTCATGGAGTGGGTCTACATGTTGACTAATAAATTACTATTTGATCCCCTAGGTGATATTTCAATTCTAAATTAAAACTAATAATACTTAATGTATAACCAAAAATGCGACAACCTGGTGGAGAGGCGAAAATGGATATAAAAAACTTCCATATAGCCTCAGCAAATTTAAACTGAATAAATAGGGAAAAAATAATTAAACTAAACAACAAGACAAATTATGATATGATTTTCATACAAGAAACACATAATAAGTTGACTAAAGAACTAATAACTTCATATGAGGAAAAATTAAATGGGGTTATAATTGTGAATGATTATAAGGAGATGTAAGGGGAGGGGTAGCTACTTTTATCAAGAATAAAATGGGAGTAACTTGGGAGCAAAAAAACAAGGGAAACTTTTTTGCAGGAAGATTGATACATATTGTGATACAGGACACTCATTTTATAAATGTATAAATACCTGCTAATAAAAACAAAAAGCAACAATTCATTGAAAACCTGTTTAAATATGTAGAAACAATTTCAAAGGCCCCCCTCCAATCTGTGTTGATATTGATGGAAATATTGTGGATCTGATGTGCAATCTTACTGCATGCAAATCTTTCCAGAAAGCACCTATGTACTGTTTAGACACCGGTATTTGGTAACAGCCATATCTAGCGCAAAATTCAAAATGGTCATACGACAGAAGGTTGAGTAGCTACAATGTCATAGCCTCAATGTCTCCACGAAGTAGGGATAGTAATATTTGTGCTAGGGTTGTGCTATTCCATGTCGATTTACAAGTAACCAAACAGGATTTGATTTGGAAATATTTTTCGCAAAAAGATCTCTTCTGCCAATGGTAGCTCAATGGCTGGGAGAAATACTGGCAAGTCAGATGTGTATAAAATGTACAGCAATGTGTGCAGATAAAATTGTCAAAAATGTTTGCAGGTTTTAATGAAAGGGCTATATCAGCCTTGAAAGTGCCAGAAATTATCATTATAGATGTGGCTTGAGTCTACATGTTTTCAGTTAACAAAAACAGAGTATCAAAGCTAGTAACTGGCATCCTTGTTAATTTGACTAATAACTATTTTTAATTAACCATTTCAGATTTATAAATATATACTCAATAGTAGTGAAGTGGGATGATATAGCGTCAATGGGACTTACCATTAAAAACCACCCTGGGACGATATAGCGTCAATGGGAAATTTAACATTATGGAAACCCTTGGGACGATATAGCGTCAAGGGGAATTTAACATGGGAATATGGGACTGTTTAGCGTCAAGGGGAATTGAACAGGGTGGGACTGTACAGCGTCAAGGGGAATTTAACATGGGCAAAAAAAAAAAAAAAAAAATCTTGGGCCTGTTGAGCATCAAGGGGAAATGGAACAGGGTCAGGACCCTATTTTAATAAGGTCCCGACCTGATGGGTCTATGGAAATGAAAAAGGCGAATATTGAAACAGGGAGGGGTCTCTATTTTTTATTTTTTTTAAAACAAAAAAAAAAAAGAAAAAAAAAAGGGTAGGCAATGAAAGTCAAGATCTTTTCGAGACCTATGAGTGGCCCTGAAAAGTGCCTTTGGGTTTCTTCTTCTTCTAACTCTTCCACTTCTTCAACCATCTTCTAACTTTTACCAATATTCCTGTCATCTTCTTCTTTATTTCTGACTCAGGCATCCAGTCAGGATGACCTATCACTCGGAATTTCTCCTGTATTCTTATCCAGTTATTGTTGAGTTTCTCAAGGCTTTTTTTTCTCTTTCTATTTTCTTCTTCTTTTCTTTCCTTAGACCACTTTTCTTTGATGTTCTTTACCTCTTCCGTCAGCACTTTCCTCATTACTTCTTCCGTTTTTGTCAACTGGTCGAACCCCCATTTTACGTATCACCACTCCATCCAATACAATACTTTTTCCAGGAAGCACCCGACTTGGATGACATGGTCCAGTGCTTCCTTCAAACTTCCCACTCTGACATAAGGTGGGTCAGTAAATCCTCTTGACTTGTTGACTTCTTCTTCTATCATCCCTGCGATGAGATCTCCGGCCACCTTTAGTCTTTTGACTTGAATAGTTAACAAGTCTTGCCTATTTCCATCACTCCATTCCTTTTCTATTCTTCCTACAACATATTCAACATCCATTATCCAAAAATAGATATCTCTTAATAGATTGAATAATTTTGTCACCTCCATCTTCTTTGTTTATTCCGTGGAATGGTCTGAACGATTGTTGTTGTTGTTGAGTTGAATTATAGTGGCGTGCGCTTCGCATTGAGCATGTACCACTGGTTTATGATGCCACAGGCACCTAACTGATTACTCCTTGGAGGAAGGAATGGAGCCACTTCCTCCAGGCATATCTGTGTTCACAGAACACTAATTGATTGGGCCGTCAGGTCAAGGTACTTTTGTGTACACATCGATCTGATTGTAAGGCCTATGTTTTGTTTGAGTGGGATTGGACCCAGCACACACTCTGTCATTCATTTGCATTGATTAGCGACTAGTGGGATTGGACCCGATCTAGTCCGTATTTTTAATTTATGATGCGTGCACTGCACGTATGTGTTTTGATGTCTGTCCGTCGCAAAGGGCGAAAGTGGTCAGGCTCGGGCGGAGTTGTCTTGCCACAGGTTAGCAGGGTTTTTCCGATCCAGGGTATTTTTGTTCTAAATTTCCGTCTTTGGAATTTTGAATCATAAAAACTCTGTGCTGTTTTTAAGAGAGATAGAGTCTATTGAGGTCGATGTTAGCTTTTAGGTGACAGTATTTGTCGATTGGTTTTGCAGCCTTGTGCTGCTGGCCCTGGATGGAGTTGGTGTTTTTTCCATCTTACTGAGTAATTGTTTTTGGGTCCTAATTATCTAGTTGTAAATTTTGGTTGCAGCCTTGTGCTGCTGGCCCTATAGTCACTGGTTTTTTTTGACTACCTTATACAAGTAATTTTTGGGGTGGTATTCTATATATTTGTTATATTTGCAGCATTGTGCCGCCGGGCCCGATAGTCGTTGGGTTTTTTTGACTACCTTATATGTGTAAGTTTAGGGTCTTAATACGGGGGATCCCTGATGGTCTATTCTTGCGACCACCTTATACGTTCTATTTTGGGACTATATGGTTATACCTAGTTTTTGTCTTAGCTGTCACCTATGTAGAAGATAGACTTTTGGAGCTGTTAGTTAGGGTGTTAGGTGAGCATTAAGTTAGGAGAAGTGGAGAAGGTTTGTTTTGTTTTTCCCACCACCCACCCCCTGTATATTTCTTCCTGGTATTTGAACTAGGTGTTTTTTAATTTAATGATATTTGTTTGTAGAGTTTTATCAGTCAGTGGGCTAGTTTTGATAAAATGAGTTTTTCTATTGTTCAGAATTTGGTACTTGTTTTGTGAGTGTATTTATTTTGTAATACTTTTGGCTAGATTCGGATTAGATTCCCTCGTCGATCACACTCGCCTCTCATAAATGGAGAGTTCGGGGAGACCGAATCCTTGTCTTCGCCATTGGTCCAAATTTGATATATATATATTTTATGTAAGTATTTATTAGTGTAATTTAGATAATTTCATTGCTTAGCCGGTTTCGGATTAGATTCTCTCGTCGATCACACGGTCTGAATGACGAATACTGTGGGTTCTTATAGTTAAAGCGCGGACGTGAAGGAAAACATCCCCCTAAGACTAAAATCTTATATTACCAAGATCATCACTTAAAACGTACAATTCACAATCTTCTCCTAAAGCAAAAGTAATCCACATAGTGAGTAATTTCAGACCACTGCCATTCAGGGTAACGTTCAAGAATCTCATTGAACTCTTTTGATGTAAACGGTCTAAAGCGATATAATAGTATGAATGCACCCTTGACCCAGAGAAATCTAACACACTGGTTGACTTTTTTCACTTATCTCTTGTGAATTTCTCGGAATAAAAGTTCTACAGTTATCCATTGAGATTTCACTCTGGCAAGCCCCTGCCAAACTTCCTTGTAAATCTTCTCTTGCAGTTCTTTAGGTAATGATTCAATATCGTTTTTGAAATGAAGTTTAAATACTGGTCTCGATGATGTCCAACATTTGACTCCTAACCAATCTGGTTTCTTCTTTAACGACATGGTAAGTTACTTCAATGTCTCGGTCCCACTAAGGGTAAGTAATGACAATTCGGTGACCAACGAGCATGTTCTAGATAGGCCGAATCTTGTGGTTCCCAGTGGTGAAGTGACACACCGCAACTGAAGCACTTGACTTTATCCCCTTCGTGCAAGTAGAAAAATCTGGCTCTGGCTAATTCTTTGGGGATCGGTCCTCCCAGATGCTTAGGCCATTTTCCTTTGAATGATTGAAGACGATTTTCAAAGTCGCAGTATTCCGACAAACACACAGGGAACGAATATTCGTCTTTCACAGGTTCGTTTCGATGAGGGCTGGGTGACATGGACAGGAGTTTGCTCAAGTCTGGATGACATCCGTAGGGGGGTAGACGTGAAGGTGAACATCCACATTTAAAATGAAACCCAGTAAAGTGTCCAAGAGGACGAGCAGCATCGCTTTCGCATCCCTCAGGTTTGACACGCACAGCATCACTTTCCATGAGAGGGGTAGTGAGAACAAAGTTCTCATGATGCTTTACGGCATCGCTAAGGTCACAGCGTACAGCATCGTTCCCATCGCAAGGCTCACAATCACATTCCACTTCAGAAGCCCCAAACTTGAATTGTGCCTTTCTGAACTTGTTTTGTGTTTCTCTGAAAGGATTCATCTTGCTCGCTTTGTCTTGGTAGTCACAATGAACTATCGATCTTGACCATAGCCCCTTTTTATACTAGTCACAATGCAGTCTCAAGCTTGTACATCATTCCTTTTTTATATCTAGTTTTTGAAGGTACTGTCTCTAAGGTACCGTCATAATTGTACCGTAGTGTAATGGGTGGAAAGGCCATAGAAAGGTAAGGGCAGTGCAAAGACCATCGAGTGTGTTCCAGAATAGCTGAACCTTTATAGATACATAGATCCATTTGTAACTTCAGTCCACAAGCGAAACACTGTACTTCGTATCCCAATCCTGACTCAGGTCCCAAGTAGACAAATCCTGTTCTAGCTAAAACATGCGAAGAAGGTAATCCTTCCCTATCCGTAAACTATTTCTGAAATGTGTCCAATCGACGGGCACAATCACAATAGTCAGGTAAGAAGACTGGAAAATGGTAGGGTTTGAACTTGGAGTTCTCATCAGGTTTCTCACTTGATTCTTGCTGTGGCATAGTCATGCTTCTGGTGAGTGGCTATCCACTTACAACCAATGTTTTATACCGACATGTCCATATGGCAATATAAAGTGATTGGGAAGCCGCACTCGCTTCTGATACACGATTTGACAGACTTTTTCCAAGGGTCGACTGACGATGTGGTGAGTGGGTAAACGTACAATCTTGTTCGGTTGATAGGTGGTCACTTTAAAGTGTTCATCTTCTCTAGACTGCAAAGCTTCTTTCAATACCCCAAAGTTCACCACTCGACTGGTACGATAATTCAGAGTCAATCCTTTCACTTTACACTTCGTGTGCACTTCTCCTTGTTTGTCCCGGTATTCGTAGCCGTAATTTTTAAGACCGCCACTGGCGAAACTTAGAATCTTGTCGTCAGAATGCTCGTCTGTCCAGGCTCCTAAACGGTCTCCTTCGATGTTAGGGTGCTGTTGACTCGGGTGATCGATGTAGATGCAACTATCCGTGTCAAAGTACAGGACGCGTTCCCCTAACAGTTCTAAAGCTTCGTAGAGTTTTAAGCGAGCATGAGCTGTCACGTAAGCTGCAATGATGACATTTCCAAAAGGATCGGCTTCTACAAAGTCCAGATCTTCTTCATAATTGACTAAGATCAAATCTTCACGAACGACGTCCACGTGTTTGATGAATTTAGTTTTGTTGTGAATCATCTGGAAGTAGCAGGAAGGTTCTATCAAATATTCTGTCTTGGGTAAACACGGTCGTTGTGCCATTTTACCCCACAAGCAATTTAACATCACTTTGGCAAACGATCGCCTGCCTTTGTTTTTCTCGATGTGATCTAAAGTAATGCCTTCTTGTGCCCAGTATTTCTCTTTGAATGTCTTTTGGTCTTCGGGAGTGTGACACCAGGACGGATAACCACTGGCATCTTGCTTTAGTTTCAAAAAGGCATCCATGTAGTCTGCCAAAATGCCTTTCTGAGTGGGGTCACCCTTGTTGTATTGTTCTGTCTTGGGAAAGTGACAAATTTCATACACTTCTAACAGTTGGTATCCCATGTCCAGAGCTTTGAACAATTCTACGCTGACCCACGTCCCCGTCAAGGCCCGTTCAGCCTGGGTGTGCTGACAAGGCAGGCCTTGGTTGCACGTTTCAGCACAAGTACGGCACAAAGGAAACATCAGTTTGTCTTGACAATGGTGAGGTAGAACGGGATGGTACAAGTCAGTGGGAGCCAAAACTTTACATTTGATCAAGCCTTCATATTGTCGAATGTTTTTCAAATCGATGTGTTCCGTCAACAATTGTGGGTGCCCTGCAGGAAAGCGACAATATTTGCACACGTAGGGATACAGTGAACACACGTCCAAGTATTTGATTTCTTCTCCTTTCTCTTCGTCGGCTTGGTACAGCAAACTGGTGGCATTGGTCCTTTCTCTGTACAAACTATCCCTCGTGTTCAGGGGGTCCATGAACTGGTAACTTTCCACGAGGTGTTTAAACTCGGGATCGGTTTTCAAAACGGTGATGGTACTCGTGTTCCCACATTTCCACCACTTAGTATCCTTCCTGTTCTAACTTTAGGCGTTGCTGACATGTGGCCTGGTACAAGTCTTCCATGGTTCATTGTAAAAACTGATTTTTAGTGCCACGGTCAGGGTAACAGACGGGGCATCAGTGAAATAAGCAACCTTTAAACTCGTACACAATCTTGGGGTTTTCTAAGTCCCAACCATCGACCGAATGCATTCTGATGGTCTTTTCACCCCCTCCGTTGCGGGCATGCTGAATCCATTTGTCTTCCTTGTTGCACAAGTAATGTAACCAGCGTAGGGCTTTGACCGAGTATTGACGTTTGACATAGTTGGTCATTTGAGGACTGATGACAGCCACGGTGTTTTCAGGCATGAATCATTGCCGGTACACTAAGGAACATGCTTTGGCAATGGTGCAAGCTTCTTTGAAAGGATCGACCCCTCCGTGTTCCATGAACAGTTGTCGAAATTTTCCACAGCAACGCCGTAAAATGTCCACGTCGGAACGACAATACTTTAGCATTTCTTCCTGAAAGTCGAAAGGGTCAGAGGCGTGAGCCTGGTACCAAGCGTAGAAAGCTTCTCGTTGTTCGGTACGCATGTTGTCAGGGTCGTAATAGTGAGCCTCGGGCAAATGGGGTAGAACGGTGTGTTGATTGGCTTCCGTATTGAAAAAGTGTGGAAAGCACCCTTTAGCCATTTCTGTCATTCCAAACGTTTTAGGCATTCGACTCAAAGGCATGGCTAAGTAACTCATCGAATCTTTAAACTGTACTTGTCCCACTTGCATGAAAATGATTTTGGCTCCGTTCAAAGTGACTTTAGGACGTTCGGTGCCATGTTCTGTATAGTATCTGTGAAGAAACTGTCCATCGTATCCGGAGAAATTGTGAGCCATCACTGTGGCATGACGATGACAATCTCCGTAACGTTCGATGTCCTCTTGGATCCACGTCTTGTCGATGGGGTGTAAGACCCATCGAGCGAAATCAGCTAGCGTGTTCGGTCCTCGAAAGATTTTTTCACGTCCTCCAGAAATCTTGCTGCAGTGAAGGCAATGACTGAAAATAGGTTCTTGAATGCACTTCTCGCACGCTCGATGAGCCACGCAGAAATTAGGAATGTGAATACCAGTCTCTTGCATGCATTCAAAATCGAAAAAGATGAAATTGCCTTTCTTCTTGTGACCGATCTCTTTCTCTGGTTGGGGTTGGTATTTTTGCACATAGCATTCGTGTTCCAAGTCCACGATGTGGCAGCAAATGTGACATTTTTTCTTTCCTCGACACAGGTGTGCCTTGGCATTATTGGTAAGTATGCCTTGTCCACAGGTAGGGCACAATCTCAGCAGCTGACAAGCACATTTCTTCTGTGAACCTTGCATCTTCAAATGTTGTTGGTAACAGGCAGGGCTGACAAACGTGCGCAGACCAGTTGAACAATGCACTCGTTCTTGTCCTTCGCTCAGACAGGGTGGAGAGGCCAAACATGCTGAGCATTTCAATCCACATCTCGGTGATGAACCCTTCTGCTTTCTCTAACAGTACTTCGGACTTGAAATCTTTAAACTTCACCATGTATTTGTAAGCTGTAGTTCTAAATTTTCTAGAGGGATGCTCTTCCGTCTCTTGAATGGAATAGTACTTTTCACGGTTGACTAAGGGTGGTGAACTTTGTTTAGAGGGTTTGGATTCTGGTTCACTCATGTCCTCTTCAAAATCACTGGCATGAATTTGTGCCAAGACTTTAGCCCTGGTACGAGGCGATAAAGCACGTTTCTGCCTCTTACTTTCTTCTTCTTTCTTCTCAAATGAATTGGATCGTTTCATCTTGATAGCAAAAAGTCAAATGACTAAAGTTTAAACACCATGGACTAATTTATAGTCATAGCAGACCAGCGTATATAAAAGGGTATGTGTCTTGTCCTTTCACTATTCATTTCACTCTCAAACCGAGCACAACGATGGACGAGACTACCCAGATCGAACGTTTCATCAGAGCTTTGCGAGGGGTCATCCAAAAATTCTCTTCAGACCAGCCGAGGGACTACTCTCCTTCCTTTCAAGATAAAAGTCAAGATACTTGCTATATCTGTCAGAAGAAAGGGCATTGGTCTTCAGAGTGTCCAGACCGTCAAAAAAGAAAAAAGGGGCTAGAAAAGACAAAAGTCAAGATACCTGTTATTATTGTCAAGAAAAAGGACACAGGTCTCCAGATTGCCCAAAAAAGAAACAAGGAGTCAGAAGAAGAGAGGGATTCTTCAGAGGAAGAAGAGGAAGAAAACAGGTGAAGAAAAAGAAACAGGAGAAGAAAAGAAGAAGAGAAGAAAGTGAGGAGGAATAGGAGGAAAAGACTGTGGTGGTGAAGAAATTCAAAAAACTCAGAGAGTGAACAATGAGACAGAAGAAGTTTATGAACTTTTTAAAGTGCTCTGTTGTGAATTGTGAATTGGATTGTAAATATTTATAAAAGAATAAATTAGGTATTAAAAGGTAAGTGACTTTGGGTTTTGATTTTAAAATAAGAACCTACACTCACACACTCATACACACGTACTACAGAGGTAAAATGTTTTTTTTTTATAGTTTGAATGGATGTTGGCAATTGAAAGTCTATCTCTTTTCGACAGACGTGGGTGGCCCTGAAAAGGGCCTTTTTTGGTGTAGGGGTGAGTTTAAGCAATCAACTTTAACTGCCTTAAGGATTTGCCACGGCCAAGGCCTACTTCTGGACTGCGTAGTGTTGATGATGATGATTTGGTTGAAATCACTAAGGGTGGCACGGGAGGCTTAGTCACAGGGTTGGAGTGTTTAGCTCGGGAAGGTCGTATTCTCTTTGGTCGTAATAAAGAAGTCTGATAACATTTGTTTCAGACTTCTTAACTCCGCTAAAATGTCTAACAGTACCGTGACCATTTGATTTTCACACCCTTGTTTCTTTGCTGCTGCTTCTTCTTCTTCTTGTTTTTTTCTTACCTCTTCTTTTTGCTGCTGTTGCTGTAGGAGAAAAGCTTGTTCCGCTTCCTTTTGCTGTTGTATAAATTTCTCCAATTCTTCTTTCTGTCTCTGTCTAAATTTCTCCACGTGTGGTAATGAAGGAGAAGGTGACGAAGGTTCCGGAACAAATTCTTGCGAGGTAAGAAAATCCACAAAATCCCAATTCACCTCTTCTGAAAGTAAGTCCGGTTTCCCTTGGGTAGTCTCCACAGCTGGTGCACCCCAATTTATCATTTTCTGAGTTTCCGTCATGTTGAAAAACTGTCGCATGAATTGACTGCACACAGGTGCTAGCAAATCTATACAGACCACATGACGTCACAGACTGCTCTCTTCGGATTGGATGTGGGCTGACTGAATTTTGTAACGCGTGTTTGGATTGGTCAGTGAACTCCGTTTCAATCCTTCCTCTCCCTATAAATAAGTGTAGTTCACTGCATTCCTTCACCTGTTCTCGGCACCTCAACATGTGGACCAACGTTCAATCTTCTACGCTTGTGTCTTCGATGATGTTCAGGACAGACATACCGATGTACGTCCGATCCAAGTGGACAGTTGTCCATAGGACAGATACCAGCCTATGGATACGTCGGATCTATGTGGAGAGGCAAGGATGTCTCAAAAGAGTTTTAGTCTATGGTCCTGCAGTCAGGCGAAGCCTAAGAACAAGAAGAAGTCACAGATGCCCTTTATGTTAAGGGCATATTAACATAAACCCAAAGGCCCTTTTCAGGGCCACTCATAGGTCTCGAAAAGATCTTGACTTTCACTGCCTACCCTTTTTTTATTTTTTTATTTTGTTTTAAAAAAAATAAAAAATAGAGACCCCTCCCTGTTTCAATTTTCGCCTGTTCCATTTCCATAGACCCATCAGGTCGGGACCTTATTAAAATAGGGTCCCGACCCTGCTCCATTTCCCCTTGACGCTCAACAGGCCCAAGATATTTTTTTTTTTTTTTGCCCATGTTAAATTCCCCTTGACGCTATACAGTCCCACCCTGTTCAATTCCCCTTGACGCTAAACAGTCCCATATTCCCATGTTAAATTCCCCTTGATGCTATATCATCCCAGGGGTTTCCACAATGTTAAATTTCCCATTGACGCTATATCGTCCCAGGGTGGTTTTTAATGGTAAGTCCCATTGACGCTATATCGTCCCACTTCACTACTCTCAATGTGTTTATACCAATATTAAGTTTCTGTATGTCACTGTGTTTAAGTTTTGATTTTCTCTGTTTTATTTCACTTGATACAAACACATGCTGACTAATCTTGTCATGTGGTGTATCTCGATCATACTGTAAAAGTGCATAGCTTAACACAGGTTTCGAACTCTTGCTATGAGCAGCAGCAGTAAACATGGCATGTACTACTAGAAATCAACTTTTTTTCTTCTTGGCTATAAAATCATTAGGTACTAATGTGTAAACTATTAAGTTGGTAATTTTTTAAATATAAGTATTGTGCAGATTTACTAAATGTACTTTTGCGATACTAAGTCCCATGTTTGTTTAAAGGTTCTAACAAGCTGGGGTTTTTATGCAATATGTCATAAGTATATAAGGTGTTGTGGGCTGCATGTATGAAGACAGCTCAGCAGCTTTCTAACTAATATTGCAATTACTATGAGCTTTTTTAAAAGTTATTTATTTTCTTTAAGTTGTTTCTTACTGTTCTGTATATAGTTTAGAAACTTTAAGCAATATTTTGGACTAGTCCGATAACATAAGACACATCACCCAATATATTTGTTGGGGGGCTGATGGGTCTTACTGCCTAACGAAGGGTGCTGTGTGGAGCGTTTTGATGTCGACTAACAGTGTAATGAAAGTCAAATTTTCCGAAATATCACACACAACTGGTAACCAATAACAATGCATTTCTACAAAGTAAAGTTATAATGTTTTTGTCAGACTTCACTTATCCTGATGTCTTTTCTCTAATAAATTCAAATTCTCACAAAAGAACCAGACCTGTTTTCAAGTTTTGTTGGCCCACATTTCAGTTGGCTGGAAAGCGATGAAAGTCAGGAATGCCCAAATCGGGTTAAGCTGAAACATTATTCTTTAAGGAAACAAATAAAAATATGTTTTGCCTATTGGAACTGTAAGCAATGTTTTGTTTCATTCAAGAAACATATTCCCCACATGAACCTACTTAAACAAACTTTGGCGTACCTCGACTACCGTTGCATTGCAACAAATTCAAATGTATGTCAATGGAACATGAAAATGTGTCCAATTGCTAGTGTCATATTTTCACTCCACCAGGATAAAGACAGCACTGTAAGTATATTAATTACACATAAATTAGTGGAAGAGTGTCGATATAGGCTGCCAAGTGTGTGAGCTATTCCTGAAACTTGGACTACTCATTCCGATGACAATTGACATTGGAACACATATACATGGCCGTTATTTGGGTAGTAAGACATAGCACTAAAACAAAATATTTTGGACTTGTACATTTTTGTTTAAGATTTTATTTAAGCACAAAATATTTATTGATGGAATTTAATGTGCTTTTCTCTATTCTAAATTATATAATTAATATTCATTCCTAACTTATTTTACAAGCAAACTACATATAATTATATCATTTGTTATAAGAAGTTGGCTATATTGTCAAGTGAGTGTTATCTTCACATACCAACACGTTTATTTTGTATGTACTGATTTTCTGTATTTAAGACTCTAATTCCATGCCTGAGAAATTTTTCTTATGCTGCAATACATGATTCAATTTCTTATACAGTATAGGTCCAAAAATGTTCTTAGGGATATAGAATACCCAAGTCATTGTGAGTGCTATCCTTGCTGATTTGATCTTTGCAATACAATTTAATCATTACTTAATCCATGATATGATTGAGGTTTTTTTAAACTAGTAATTTTTTTAATTACATTACATTTTTTTGTAATGTAACAAATCCAAATCACACACACACACTTAATCTAGCACTTCACACACATAATTCCAATGTCTTCACAAAAAGCTCAAAATGTCAAAGTCACTGTGAGTGTTATCTTCACTGACATAATATTCTAACTTCAAGTCAACAATAACTTATTAATCTAGCAATCCAGAAAAGCATAATTTAATGACATTTTTCTTTCATAATTTACTAGTTGTCTAAGTCTGAGGTGGGCAAACTATTTTTCAATGTAGCCACAGGTGTGGCGAATGAGAAGTGAAAAACATCATACGATGCCACAACTGAGCCAAACTTACATGGCCAATTTGCCACTTGTGGCAATTGGTGACAAGGTTGCCCACCCTGGGTCTAAGTCAGTGTGACCATTGTCATTACCAGCCTGAAACCCAATTTAATGCCATTTGTATAAATTCATTTCAAATAAATATTATGATATAGTTGAAGTGTAAAGTCAAGCAAGTATTCTGTTTGCAGATTTTACATTTTAGATATTACAGTAAAGTCATATTTTCTCTTGTGTAGTGAACTTTATTGCAACTGGTTCCAAAATAGTAAAACTTATTCAGTTTTCATTCACCAGAATAGGTATTAATACAATCCTGAATTAACTGTATGGTACTAAAATATACCCTGATCTTGTGTGAGATTGTAATATACAGAACTATACCTCAAGACAACAATAATATATTGAATTTATATTATATCAAGACTGTCATGGTTATGAACTCCAACTTTATTCAGGTTTTTTCATAATAAATGATCATCTTGTGTTATGGCTGAAAAGAAATCAGAGTTCATTTTAACTCCATTCTCTCCACATTTGTCAGTTGTTATGAGGCATACTCATCATCAGTGTTATAGTAAAATGTAATCTTATCTGGATCAATCTTGCTGGTGTAATATACGAATGGAGAAAGAATATTATCATCCAGATTAAAATATTTTTTATTCAGACTCTACTGAAAATTTTAGCTGGATATGGGATACGGAGCCTGATGTGTACGAACAAAGCAATGTGTACCATGACCTTTTTAATTTAACATTTTAAACTCCTGCAGAAGAAAGAGATTTTTAGATCCATTAAATTGTATTAACAAAAACATTTCTTCAGTATGATTTTCCTTTACTTAGTAGTGACACAACTCATATTTTAAAGTTGTTGTTTTGTGTTTGGTTTGGCTTTTTATGGTAAAGCAACACAAGTAAGTTATTTAGTGCCAAGGCACTTTAAGTATAGTGCCTTGCCCAAGGACGCACCATGGTAGCTAACCCAGGTTGGTCCGATGGTAGAATTTGAACCTACCTTATTTCACAGGTCCAGAAAGCTAACCACTGAGCAACTACAGCTCCCCATCTTATAGTGGAATGCTGGTATACTTTATGATCAAGAAGGATGGGTTGGGGTATGCATGTTGCATCTGAAAAAAGTGATGGAATTTTTGTTTACATAATATTTTAGTCATACAATATGAATCATTTTCTATAGATTTAAGATGTATCAGATCAAGTTAAGAAAAATTATATATTCTGTTTCCTGGGAATGTACTAAAATTCACTGTTAATGTTTGATTTTTTTGGTAGTAAGCTTACTTGGTATTTTTTTCTTTTTAACTTGAATACCTAATTTGTTAACATCCTGTCCTAAATCTTCATGGTTCTGTCTATAAAGTGACAACTGTTGATACATGTAGGGAAGTTTTTGTTTATATCTTTTGATTTTTGTGGTTCTGGAAGTTGCAGTATTTGTTGTTGTATTATTAACCATTTCAGTAATTTAATGAATGCAGAGTATACTGCTCTATAAATGAAATTTATGGGAAGATAATGTAAAAGTATGTTTCACTGCAAATATAAATTGTTTAAAATAATAATATATCATTTATCATATGACTATTCAATTGTGGTAACTAGTATTCCATCCAATATCTATATATTAAAATATGTCTTTTCATACAGCTGGTGATCATTTAGATACAAGTCCAATTGAACATAATCAAATTATCAGTGCAGGTGTTTTTATTAGTAGTAGTATTGCAAGTATAAGTGTTAGTATTTAGATTTCATATACAGGTATGATAAGTGTATCATAATGTTTAAATGATGCTCCTTGTTACAACATAAAATATGTTCATTGAAACAAATGGTTCACTGGTAAATTGGCAGTAAAGGTCTTCACTGAATTATGTTGCATAAACTATTTTACAATAAAACATATATGATGCATCTCAATTATGATGATGTGGAGGAGGAGGATTAATAATAATGCAGTTTAAGTTATCTTCATCACATAAGTTCTAGCAGATGTGTCATTTTTATGTGGCTCATTATCAGTTTGAAACTGGTCTATGATTCCTGGATCTGGACATATCTGGCCCCCTGCTGTTGTGCTGCTATGGTCTTTACAGTTCATTAGGATATCAGTTACACTTGGTTTACATTTAGAACCCCATGGGATGGAATGCCCAGTTTGAAACTGAGAGAATGGTTAATTATCCATAATATAACTCCTGCAGTTATTATTAGGTTTGATATCAAGGTCTTTCATTAAAAGCTTTTCAACTCATGTTCTGTTCTACCATACAGATAAATAAAGTCAAATTCAAGGCTTTCAGAATTGTCCAGTTTGTTTCATGTGTTGTCAGTTTAATGGGCAGGTAACTAAATGTGCAGCAGACGGACTGTATATTGCCACTGTACCACATAAATATCAGTGCTTAGTCTGCTCTCAGTGGCTGTGGTTTGATTAGTTACAAGTGTCATCACATGTGACTAATTATTAACCAATGTAATGAAACTTATATAATTAGAAGGCTGTATTTAAAAACTCTAAAGATCTTAAATGTGTGCTAGAGGGTAGGGTTAGCAGTTATAATCCCAATTATGTTGTGACGAGCAAAAAGCACTGCACACATTTGAGCTTTTAGTTTGGTTCTGGTAGGGTCAAAACATGCAGGTACATTTTGATCTTTAAAAATTAACATAATTCCCATGTAATACTTTCCAAACCTAAGTATGCAATTGATCTGATAAAAGTTTTGAGATTACTGTTTAGGCTCTGTTCTTACAATACTAGATATACCTGACTACTCCACAGTGAAATGGCCAACTGTTAAGTTATATAAGCCAGATGAGTAATGTTAGCCATTTGTTTAAGTGTTTTCTCATTAATTTCATTTGTGTCACAGAGTTGCATGCAATATTTCTTTCTAGAATAAATTTATTTTATTTTCTAATTGTGTATTTTATGGTCTCACTGGACATTTTATCTGGTGAATTTTCATCCGACAATGACCAATTACAGAAAAATGAGAATAATTTTACACTGAAGATACTAACAAAAACAAACTAATGATTTTTGTAGAAAGCATACATGTGAGATTTTGACTGCAGTAATCAGGTTAATTCCTGATGCAGCTATTGATTTCTATACTGAACCATCACTGCCACCATCTCCTAAATTTTACATTCATTTTTGACAAGAAATAGCTATTTTCAATATTTTTCTGTGACAAGGCAGCTAAAAGAATCAGTATGTGGCTTATGCATGAATAAAGTTCACTAGTACTATAACAAATTAGCATACTTTTTTCATCCACCCTCAACCATCTAGATTTTTTTATATTTGCCTCTGTAGCAGACACACATAAAGGTCAGCAGCTCATTTGCAGATCAAGCATTTGATCTCCAATGCTCATCTAACTGTGACAGGCAGTCACTAACAAGCCAACCTATTTCCATGCCTAACTCAAAGTAAATCTAAACCACATTATAGATTTAGCTTATGTGTGAATTTAGAAATGCTAGGCTTGTGATAATTAGGTTCATGCCTTCTACCTTAAAAATTAGGTGTATGTCAAAATACAAAATTATCCAGTGAGACCTATGATGTTAATTTTAATCCCTATGGGATTTGTGACATAAAAAACCCAAATGCTTTATGTATTAAAAGGTAACTAATGGGGGCAGGATCTGCAGTGAATCAATGGTATGTATGATAGACTCCTGATAAAAATGTTTGTTACAATCCTGTTATCAAGTCAACCAGGTTACCTACTGCAATGTACCCTTGCCTTACTCCAATTCCCTCAGTACTCAGTAAACAACTAGTGTTGCTGTACATAACAAAACCAGTCCATATTGATTTTACCTATTTTACTAAATCCTGACAAAAATAATTCTCTAAATAAAGCATGATTAATATGTGAAGGTCTCGCATGTAATCAAACTCTTCCAAGCTTTTAATGATATGAACCGATTTATCAATGTTTATCAAATTTACATGAAAAACTATTTCTTATTTGTTATCAAATATGTTAGATGTTTTGATCATATAAGCATTTCTGCTACATTAGATCAAAATAATCTTTTTGTCAGAAATAGAGCCCTTATAGTATTTGCAAGGTCAACCAATCAGATGCAGAATTTGAGTTTAATATGAATATTTTTTTTACAAAATTGCTCCTTTGCTATATCTTGATGAGATAAATCTATTTACCAAGTCTGATAAAATTAATGAGAAATAGTTTTAAGAGCAGTAGCAAGAATGGCGAGTGAGATGTAGAACCACCACATTATTTGCATAGAATTTGCTTACAGCCTCAGACATACAAGCAAATAATTAACCAAGTCAGATCTAAATTTGACCATAAACACTGTTGTGCAAGTCGTAAGAAACTCTGCCAATCAGATGCAAGGTCACTTCATTAACATACCTTTATCACACTCATAATAAGCATCATTGTGAAGCTTGACTATAGAAGCCCAATGGCCAAGTATGATCAAACTTGAATCAGCAGTAGTGGTTATAACCTCGTGTATTTGTATGCATCTTCACTTCTTCAATCTAGATCTCATTTATATAAGCATGTATTCTAAATTTAGTAAAAACTGCACTATATGCATAAATACTGCATGCGGTGGTAACATGCTCAGTCAGGTGAAAGATCACTTTATTATTATTAATGGTTAACACTCATCAAACTTCGAGGACAACTTAATGATTTTAGTCTATATTGTGGAAGTATGGCTTTTAGGTTGGTTAAAAGAACTCAACTAATCTTATACATGATCACCTCGTGTATATACTTGGATTTTGCTCATTATTAGATTTATCCAAGATGTTGATTTAAGCCCAAAACCAAGTTTTATATAAACAAATTGATCAGAACTATGGACTCCAAAGTAGCTAATTTCTTACTGTTGAAAGACAGAAGGGATGTGAAATAAATAACACACTCTGGACCATTACATAAACCCACTTAGCCTTTTGACCAGTTGAGATAAAATAGCAACAATAATGTTAATTCAGATTGATAAATTATGTTTTCTCACATTACCTCTAGCCCTTTTCAACATGGATGGTATTTTTCTTCCACATATGTCAGCTCTTAATTAGTGGCCCTTTTCCATCATGAATGTTGTAGGTGAAACTCTCAGAATTAGGCTTTTTAATTTGTATCTGAAAAAGAAAAAAATTATTGGTCTGCATATATCAATGTCACCTTTTCTGTATTAAATTAAAATACCATATGTGTGTGTGTGTGTTCATTTTAGAATTTAAGCATACTTGTCTCCATGTGTTTATTTTACAACTGATGATGATAACACATAACTGGTTCAATTGATAAAATGTTATTTCTGACTTCTTACAACTGCTCATTATATCTGAATTTACATTCAATGTTTGTTTTAATTAACATATTTTGGATAATGGGCAAATTATTTATTTTGTAGTTTATCATTATATCATTTATCAGTAATTTATCATTCAAATATTTAAAATATAGTACCATTATACTGACTTCATATTCTATATGATATCCCAGCAATACATGTTAAGCAGATAAGTGCAAATAAAAATGTTTAGAATGTAAAAGCTACTCCAAGCTCAAAGAAGGTCTGCAAAAGATGATCTCCAACATATTACCAAACAAAAAGCGAAGTTAACGCAGTTACCTTTTTTATGATGTCTCAAACACCAACGGTACTGTACAGCTACGTCTTCTGAGTTTTACCGTCATCTTGTCTTTCAAACCAGAATTAATTTCTTGAGCTCTTACAAAATGAAGAAAATTTTAAATACTATAATTTATGCAGCTTCTTTACATGACATAAGATAAATTATGGCACAGTGTTATGTCTTTCAGCACGACGCAACTTCACATTTGGACGGCGTGCTGTGTGGGCATCCCTGACACAGCAACTGACATGAATCCTTTATTAGCAGACAATAATTCGGAATAAATCCTCCGCAAATCTAACATTCTCGATTTTTCATAGTTCCACTTTTTCACTGTTGCATTTGTTTGATTGTGCTCATGAAGTTCAATGAATCAAGTTCATCTGCTGTCTGAAATCCCGGTTCAGTTGGTATTTTCTTCCGCGCATGATGCCGTGTAAATACAAGTTACGGTCGACATTCAAAGTGGTTTAGGTTAATTTATTATTTTCCTTTATTAAGGTCATTTGCAGAAAGTGTTTCGCTAGGATGAGATAATTTTAAAAAAATATATCAAAAATAAAACTTTCTTTTCCAACTCTAATACTGGATATATTTCAATTTGTGATTGATACTATAAATAAATATTTAAAAAAACATTTTAGCCCGTGGCTTCGGCGCGCCACTCGTTTTTGTGGGTTTTTTAAAATGTTGTTGGTGTTGTTTTGGTTTTTGTGTGTGTATCACACTAAGAAACATACCAGGTATTAGGCCTAACGTAGGAAAAGAAATTATCCTCTATTTGTTACTATTCTTACTGTAAAATGACGCAAAAGTGATCAAATTGCTATTAAGATTTTGTTTTATATAACACTTACCGCTCGTTTTCCTCGAGATAAAGCAGCCACTTCAAAATGATTATAAAATCTGTGACAGATGAAGAATGTGGTTTAAATAATTCGTAATCGCCTGCCTTAAATACTGTAGGGATTTGCTAATGTATTTCATGGCCCTCGTTTGAATAGATAACAACGATCATGTATATCGACCAAAATTTGTATATTCCTGCCCACGATCATGTATTTTGTATTAAACCGTATATTACACGAGCGCTCTGTGGCGAACTCGGGGGGGGGGGGGCTCTATTATACCCGCTATATCAGCTGAGAAATATATTGAACAGATCAGGCCCCAATACTCTCGCTCTGACAAACATTAAAATAATTATATGCAGAATATCGGTATGTCTCCCTCTTGCCGAAAATGTCAGCACCATATATATTTTGCAAGTAATGTAATGGGTATAGTAACACACACACGCACACACAAACACACTTTTTTTTGGGGGGGGGGGGCCGCCGGAAATATGCCCCCCCCCCCCCATTTCCAAAAAATTAAAAAGTATTTTATGTTTGTGTCTTTCCCCCTCAGGTGTGTTGTATGTTTTATTTAAAACAAAATTTTATATAAAAAAATTTAGTTTGTAGATATTTTGATGGGGTATTTATGTTTCCATAGTGTTATCTAAAGGGTTGTTCGTCCGAGTCTGGTTTCCCTCACCTTGCTCGAAGTTCCTTCCCTTGAAATATTTTGTGACCTTTGCTATATGTCGCCTAGGTCTCAGTGTTTGCTATATGTAATGGTGCTATATTGTATGTATGCTATATTTTCTTTATGTTTGAGACAGCAAGTATAGATCAACTATCTTTCCCAGTTGTATTTCTTCCTTTATGATGTTATATTGTATCTTTTAATTTGTTTTATGGTTTTCTAATTTTGACGATGGAATGGTGTACTATTTAGATTTTGTTTAAAAAAAAAATAATTTCTCATTTTATTATTCGAGTGATAATATGATCGTTCCTCATAATAGGTTTTAAAGATGTTGATAGGTAGGTTACGCTCGATCCAAGGTTCACGCTTCTTTATTCTTTATGTGTTTCTCCAGGGTCGCGTTAGGCTTCCTTCATTTAGTTTATCTGATTATGCTTTATTGAAAGATCCAAACGTATGTATGAGACCACATTATTGTGCAGTGGTCAACCATGCAGTGCGGGAGCTGTATGGATTTTAAGATATAGAAGAAGTTAGTAGGGTTTTAAACTAAGTGTTATACAGTATGTATTTGTGTCTCTGTTTTGTCTGTTTATGTTCTACATGGCGTGTTTTCAAAGACTTTTGATGGGCCTGTCCACTTCGCTTAGCGCCATGTGACTTAGCCCCATGATGTCATCGCTATTTACTTCCCCCTTATATTTTCCCTGTATCCCTTACTATATATGTCTTTAGAATTTTTTTTCATAGAAAGAAAAAAAAATAAATTACAAAATTCTTTTATTGTTTTCTTTCTTCCTTTCTTCCCTTTTCTCTTTTAAAAAAAAAGTTATATGGGTTTCTTTGAAATATTTGAAATATAATTTGAAATTTTCTTTAAAATATGGCTGTTGTGGGGTGCGAGGAGGGGGTATGGGTATGGCATCAGCTCGCAATTGCGCTACGCGACCCTTCGGTCTGTCATACCTATTCCTCTCTCCCCCAATTCCAACATAAATTGCGTTATATCAGCCTGACGGTAAGTATCTGTTCGTCGTAAGACGTACTGAGTTCGTATTGTGGTTAATATTCTTATTTTTACGGCGTATCCTATTTAAAAATCTTTATCACCTGTTCACAGGATATCATCGTAGTTACTATATAGTCTATACATTTTTAGAACGATTTTGTTTTCGTAGTCTACATCTATGAATAAAATGTTATTTTTGTTATACTTATATTTTTTTGCAAATTTCCATTATTAACTTTATCCTATTATGTTTAGTTTTTTCACATTGGGCAATCGTATGTAGTTTGGTGAAGTTCGCTGTTTTACATAAAGGGCATTTCGGCATTATCCTGAGCATACGACGTTTGATTGCTTCTTCGTCTGTTAGCCAGGTGTTGTGCAGGTATTTAAAAAATTATACTTTGTGTTTGACAGATCTTATTTTCACCAATTTTTCCAAGTAATTTGTCCAATTTACCCCCCAGTTGTCCTGCTCTAATCTACATTTTATATTTTTGGTTACCTCCTCTCTAATCCAAGCGTCACTTTTACTTATTTCTATTTTCCATAAATCTGTTTTGTCTCTATATTTTAAAATTAGTTCTCTTATATATTTAAATTTGCGTGGCACTTCAATTTTTTATATTAATTTGTTATTTTTGTATATCTCTGGTCGGTTTCTCAAGGTGAAGCCGAACCAGTAGATGTACAGTGCTTCCCACGCTGTAGCCGGGTCTGATTGCAATTTTTTAATCTATTGATTATGTTAGTTAATTATAGTAGTAGGGGGCTCGGCAACCCCAAGCCCCCTTTACTTTTGGCCCTAGATAATGTCTCTTTTTTTACATAATGCATTTTATGATTCCATATATAATCTATTATTTCCTTGTCTGTTTTGTTTAAAATAGTATTATCCATATATATGTATTTAATTATGTAGTTAATATTTGAGTATAAATAAGTCTTGGCCACTTGGGCCCGCTCCATGATACGTAATGGCGCCATGGCCAGATTTTCATATTTTCTCTTATTTTGTTGATAATATGTTCATAGTTTTCTACAGCTTCTTTTCTTTTTTACCAAAGTAAACCCTTAGAGCCTTTACCGTGTCTCTCAGTAGGTGTGTGTGTGTGTGTGTTGGGGGGGGGGGGGCAATCCAGGGTGGTTGCCCCTCCAGTTAACTATTTTTAAGATTTCGTGCTTGTTGTGGTTTATTTTGGAACCCGACGCTTTACCAAATTTTTCAAATTCTTCTACTAGATGCATATAGCATTTCCCCTCTCTTATAAAGTTGGTGCAATCATATGCATGTTAGAGCATTTTTTATTCTTTTTTAGGTTTGGTATTTGTATGCCTTGCATTCAGGGGCGGATTAAGGCTCACTGGTGCCCTAAGCACTGACAAATCTTGGTGACCCCCTCCTTTCAACGTACACCTGGGAAGATAACCCTAGGGTGTACCATGATCAAGAAACAGAACATTATGATCAATTGGCACTAGTTTTATCAATTTGTTATTACAAATCTTCATTCGCTTTTTTTTTTCTTTTCACCCTTTTCTCAACTTTGTGGTGCCTCCTTTGGCCCTGGTGCCCTAAGCAAGTGCTTAGTCTGCCTAATGGTTAATACGCCCCTGCTTGTATTTCTGGGTTGTTTCTTATCGTGTGACTTAGGATTTCTATTGCCATTACGTATTGTAGCATTGATAGTGGACATCCTTGTCTCACTGATCGTTTTATTTCAAATTATTTCGTGCATTTCCCGTTTAATTGTACACATGAAATTATCCCAGTTTGTAGGATTTTGGTCCATTTCAGAAACTGGGTCTGAAATCAAATTTTTTAAAAACATTCTTTATATAGTTTTGTTTAAATCGGTCGAAAGCTTTCTCCTGGTCGAAGAGTACCATAACACTCATCATACATGTTTCATTTATGTAGTTAATTATAGTTTTAATGTTTAAAATTTTGTTTTGTATATCCCTCCCCCACAAGTTTGATTTACAATAATTATTTTGTTTATCCTACCCGTTACTCTATTTGTTAAAATACTACTTAAAATCTTATAGTCCGTGTTTAAAAGTGATATGGGCCTCCAGTTTTTAATCTCGTCTCTATCCCCTTTCCCTTTGTATATAAGTGTGATAACTCCCTCCCTCATAGATTTAGTCATTTTATTTTTACTTAAAAATATATTGTTATACAAAGCGTTTAAGATCGGGGTCAGTTCACCGTGGAACTTTTGATAGAATTCCACGGTGAGTCCATCGTTCCCTGTCGATTGTTGTGAGTGTAGATATACTTTTTGTGATTTCTTCATCTGAGATGACGTCATCACATTGGTCTCTATGTTCTGTTGATGTCATCTCACAGTCGACATTTTTTAAGTAGCTGTCGATTGTGCTGAAGTATATGTTCTGTGTGGTGTATAGTTCTTTATAATATTGGGAAATATTATTTAGGATATCTTCTTTTACAGTATGGGTTACATTGTTTATTTTGATTTTGTTTAAAATTGTATCACCCCCTTTTCTAAATTCTTCTCGCTTATATATGTTTTTTGCCTCGTTGTAGATCTCTATAAATTTTCCCGCCCTTATTATTCTCCGCTGATTTTCGTCTTCTTCAACGATTATAATTTTGTCTGTCAATCGTTTCTTTTCTCCATCGTCGTTTGTTGTTTTGCTTAGTTCAAATTTGAGTTCGTGTTTGTCTTTTTTCTGTTTTTCCGCCCTCTGTTTGAGTACTGAATATATATTCTTTTCATTATGTTTTTCAAAAACATCCCAATCAATTATTATATTAATATTTTCTTCATTTTTGAAGGTTTCAATTTCTCGTTTTATTTTATTATTTGGCCCATATTTTTCTATTATTTTTATTTTTTATTTTTAGGTCAATAGTGAACATGAAATGGTCTGATAGTTTTTGGTTGGTTATTGCAGCATTAATATATATTAATGGATCATAAAAATTCCCGTAAAATTTATAAAACCTGCTAGACTGGTTTTATTTATAGTTAAAGGTAAATTCTCTTCTTAAAATGTTCAGTTTTCTATGAATGTCATGTAAATTGTGTTTATTTAATAAATTTACCATTTCAGTTCGGTATATTTTGTCACTTGTTAGGTCAGCCGTTCTGTCAATTTCGTCCCCTACCCAGTTGAAATCTTCCCCTATGATTAGATTTTCCATCGAATATTGTTGTAGGTAGGTATGTAAGTTTTCTTTAAAATTAGTTTCTTATTTTTATTAGCTGGCATGTACACATTTATAATATGGCAATTCAACATTTTAACATGTAGCAACCGTCCCTTAAAAAATTCCCCCACCTCAAACCTTTACTAGCTTACTGCCTGTTTTATTAAAAAATATTATTGTTGCAACCCACTCTAATATCATTGTTTGTAAAATTGTTGCTTATCTTTATTGCGTTAAGTTTGTCTTCTACTAAAATTTTGAATTCTGGCTTAATTCCATAGTGTGTTTCTTGTATCATTATTATCTCAAAGTTTGTTTCTTTGGCTATTTTGTCTGCTTTCGCTTTGTATATCCCCTTGCTGTTGATAGTAGCGATCCGGAAGTTTGTTTCTTCCATTTTTGCTTTACTCCCAGGTGCCGCATCACTTTTAAATATAATTTAATTGTATATATTTCAGTTAAAGTTATTATATTTACACACACACCAGCACGCTCGACAAAGAGCGCTTGAGTAATATACAGTTTGATACATCCTACATGGTAGTGGGCAGGAATATATATATAGGTCGCTATCCTTCTGGACCGAAGTAGTAATATTGTTCCAATGTTACCACTCGACGTCCTCGATTTGTGCTTCATCGTATTTGCAGTCTATACACTTAAAGTTACAATGGAAAAGTGTACATGAACATATTTATACCATAGACAGAGCCTTGAAGTACTACTTATTTCGGTTTAGAAATGTAAATTAAAAAAAAAAAAAAAAAAAAAAAATTATAAAAATAAAATAAAAACCCGGCTTGTGATAGTTCATTTCGATACATTTGCACAAGAGCATTTGACGTTCATTTTGATGTCAATATTATTTATATTGACTAAGTGCGATTTGTTTTCAAAGTTACTTTATTGCTGGTAGTGCTTCTGTTTTCAAGTTCGATATATAATAAAACCATGGAGCAGTAGTAATAAAACAAATCATGAACAGCAACCATCATCATCATCATCGGGATTATTATTATCGTATATGTTGGTCACAGCTATGATCATTAATAAAAAGCGGTTGAAATATGAACAAGATTCCATCTCTTTAAATAGCAAATACCCTAGTAAAGTGTGTGTGTGTGTAATTTTTTACGTAGCTTTAAAAAAATGCAATCATATCGCTACCATGTCTGCATTGTGACAGTTTATAATGATGTGTAGCAATGTGGCATCATGCCACAAACATACAGCATTTTGTCCCACCCAATCCCATTATCCTGACACCTGTCCGACCAATCCGAACACTAACCTCTTAATGATGGGCGCCAAATGAGGCAGCTGCTAGTACCATTTTTACAAGTCTTTAGTATGATTCGGCCGGGGTTTAAATCCGCGACCTCTCGCATCCAAGGCGGACGCTCTGTAGAGACACTGCACCACCGGAGCGATCGCTTAACAAAGAATGTACGATATTGGTTCCTGTTGTTCTTGACAACTCGACCTGGAGACCTACCTGAGGGAAAATGAAGGCGCATTATAAGGTTATAATATACGAATCCAGAATTTTTTTGATAATTATAATTTTCAAGAAAGTTAGTGCCTGTTAGAATTTGACAAAGTGTGCTTGCAGTAGCGTACTAAGGGGAGGGGGAGTTTACAACATACTTCGATGCTGACACTACTGATTTCAAGCATAAAATTAAAGCTAAACAACAGCATAACATGTTAATATATTTTATTAAGTACGTCTTCATTTGTCTTACCGTGCGCCAAATGCCTTCCTACACGAACATGTTCCACATAGGTAAATAAGTTGTACCAATCGTAAACGACCACCGATTTCGACATATTTGATATCAATTTATAGGTTTCTCATCAGTTTAAATCGATCTATGCCACACACACACACACACACACACACAATAAAAAAATATGGCGAAAATGAATAATAAAAAGTTGCTATTTGTGACTCATTGTCGCTTGCGACTTTACCGATCTTCGTATCCTTGATGCTTCCATCCTTGCCGTTTAGGATGGTAGCACATAATAATTGGATGCTAATACTATAGATTTGAAGCATATAATTAAAGCTGTATAACAGTAAATAATATGTGTATGTATCTTATTAAGTAAGTCTTCATATATATGTTCGTGCGCCCAATGCCTTCCTATACGAACGGTTTCGATATAAACGAATAAGTTATACCAATAGTAAACAAACACCAATTTTGACAAATTTCATATTATTATATAGGTTTCTCATCAGTCTAACTCTATCTGTGCCAATAGACATGTGTTAACATGCAAAATACAAAAAAGTGTACTTTTTACTGAATATTGGGTTCGACTTTACTGATCTTCATATCCTTGCTACGTTCATACAGCGTTCCCGTTCTGCGATGGTCGCACATACTTCCATGCTAATACTATAGATCTGAAGCATAGAATTAAAGCTGTACATAATTATAAAATATGTGTATGTATCTTATTAAGCACGTCTTTATCTGCCTTTCCGTGTGCCTACATCTGACCTATACGAACGTTTTCCATATGGGCGAATAAGTCATACCAATCGCAAACAAAGAACGATTTTAACACGTTTGATATCAGTTGACAAGTTTTTCATGAGTCTAAATAGATCTGTGCCAATATAAATGGGTGAAAATGCAAAATAGAAAAGTTAATATTTTTCACTCAGTATCGCTTGCAACGTTACCGATCATCGATTCCTTGCTACGTCCATCTGCCATTCCCGTTTTGCGATCGTATAACATTTTTACGATGCTAATTCTATAAATCTGAAACATATAATAAAAGCTGCACAACGGTAAATAATATGTGTGTATGCATCTTATGAAGTACGTCTTGATTTGTACGTCCTTGCGTTTAGTGCCTTCCTAACCAAATATTTTCCATATAGGTGAATAAGTCATACCAATCGCAAACAACCAGGGATGTTGACAAGTTTGATATCAATTGATACGTTTCTCATGAGACTAAGTCGATCTCTGCCAACAGACATGTGTGAAAAAGCAAAATAAAAAAGACTGTTCTTTTTACTGAATATCGCGTGCAAAATTACCGATCTTCATATCCTTTGCTACGTGAAACTACCATTGCCGTTTTGCGATTGTACCACATATTTCGATGCTAATACTATAAATTTGAAGAATATAAATAAAGCTGTACATCAGTAAATATTATGTGCGTGAATCTTATTAAGTACGTCTTCATTTGTCTGACTTTTCTCCTAATGTCTTCTATACGATCGTTTAACAAACAGGTGAATAAGTCATTACAATAGTAAATAAACCCCGATTTAGAGAAATTTGATATCAATTGATAGGTTTCTCATCAGTCTAAATCGATCTGTGCCAACAGAAATGTGTGAAAATGTAAAATAAAATAGTTTGTATGTTTGACTCGATATCGGTTGCGACTTTAACGATCTTCATATCCTTGATACGTGTCTCTGCCATTGCAGTTTGCCACGGTACCATATATTTCAATTTTAATATTATAGATCTCAAACATATAAGGAAAGCTATACAACAATATATAATATGTGTATGCATCTTATAAAGTGCATCTTTATGTGTCTGTATGTCCGCCCAATGTCTTTCTCAAAGAACTTTTTCCATACAGGCAAATAAGTCATAATAATAGTTTTAAAACTCCGATGTTGACAAATCTGATATCAATTGATAGGTTTCGCATCAGTCTAAATCGATTTGTGCCATAGAAATGTGTGAAAATGCAAAATAAAAAAGTTGGTATTTTTTACTCAGTTTCGATTTAGACCTTGCCGATCTATATCCTTGATACTTGCTCTACTATTGCCGTTTGCCACGGTACCACATACTTCAACGCTAATACTATAAATTTGAAGCATATAAGGAAAGCTATACAACAGTATATAATACGTGTATCCATCTTATTAAGTAAGTCTTCATGTGTCTGTCCGTGAGCCCAATGCCTTCCTCAAAGAGTATTTTTCATATAGGCAAAAAAGTCATACCAATCATAAACAACCACCGATGTTGACAAATTTGATATCAATTGATAGGTTTCTCTTTAGTCCAAATGGATCTGTGCCAATATAAATGTGTGAAAATGCAAAGTAAAAAGGTTGATATTTTTCACTCGGTGTCACTTGCGACATTACCGATCATCATATCCTACCTACGTGCCCTCTACCCTTGCCGCATTGCGATGGTACCATATAATTCGATGATAAGCATTTGTCTGTTTTGTGCGCCTAGCATTTTACAACACGAACGTTTACCTCAGAGGCGAATAAGTCATACCAATCGTAAGCAAACAAAGATTTTGACAAATTTGATATTAATTGATAGGTTTCTCATCAGTCTAAATCGATCTTATGCCTATAGAAATGTGTGAAAATGCAACCTAGAAAAGTAGGTATATTTTACCCCGTATCCTTTGCGACGTTACCAATCTTCATAAACTGGATACGTACCTCTATCCTTGATCTTTTGCGAAGGCATCGCATACTTCGATGTTTATACCAATGATTTGAAGCATATAATTAAAGCAATACAACAGTAAATATTATGTGTATCTTATTAAGTACGTCTTCATGTGTCTGTCCGTGCGCCAAGATCCGAACGATACATTGTCCATATGGGCGAATAAGTCCTGCCGATCATAAACAACCACGGATGGTGAAAAATTTAATATCAATTAATATTTTGTCCATCAGTCTAAATCGATATTTGCCAATTGAAATGTGTAAAATTGCAAACTAAAAAATTGGTATATGTTTATTCGATATCGATTTCGACTTTGCCTGTCTTCGTGTCCTTGCTACGTGCTTCCACCCTTCCCGTTTTGCGATGATAGCGCATGTTTTAATGATAATACTATAGATTTGAAGCATATAATGAAAGCTGTACAACAGTAAATAATATGTGTGTATGTTTCTTATTAAGTAAGTCTTCATTTGTCTCTCCGTGCGCACAGTGCCTTCCTATCCGAACGTTTTCCATATAGGCGAATAAGTCATAGCAATCGCAAACAACCAGCGATGTTGACAAGTTTGATATCAATTGATAGGTTTCTCATGAGACTAAGTCGATCTGCCAATAGACATGTGTGAAAATGCAAAATCAATCGTTTTGTTCTTTTTACTGAATATTGGATGCGACATTACCGATCTTCATATCCTTGGTACGTGAATCTACCATTGCCGTTTTGCGATCGTACCACATATTTCGTTGCTAATACTATATATTTGAAGCATGTAATTACAGCTGTACAACAGTAAATAATATGTGCATGTATCTTATTAAGTACGTCTTCATTTGTCTGTCCTTTCGCCCTCTCTTCCTATACGATCGTTTTCCATATAGGTGAATAAGTCATAACAATAGTAAATAAACCCGGATTTAGACAAATCTGATATCAGTTGATATTTTCTCATCAGTCTAAATCGATTTGTGCCAACATAAATGTGCGAAAATGCAAAATAAAAAAGTTTGTATTTTTGGCTCGGTATCGGTTGCGACTTTAACCATCTTCATATCCTTGATACGTCCATCAACCATTGCCGTTTGCCACGGTACCACCTACTTCAATGTTAATAGTATAGATTTGAAGCATATAGGGAAAGCTATACAACAGTATATAATATGTGTATGCATCTTATAAAGTACATCTTTATGTGTCTGTATGTCAGCTCAATGTCTTTCTCAATGTGCGTTGTCCATATAAGCAAATAAGTTACAACATTAGTAATTTTTTTAAAAACGCGATTTAGACGAATTTGATATCAATTGATAAGTTTCTCATCAATCTAAATTGCTCTGTGAAATATATAAATGTGTGAAAATGCAAGTAAAAAAGTTGATATTTTTTACTCGGTGTCGCTTGCGATATTACGGATCATCAACGGATCATCATATTCTACCTACGTGCCTCTACCCTTGCCGCTTTGAGATGGTACCATATAGTTCGATGATAATCATTTGAATGTTAGTGCTCCTAGATCTTTACAATACGAACGTTTATCTTAGAGTCGAATAAGTCATACCAATCGTAAGCACACAAAGATTTTGACAAATCTGGTATTATTTGATAGGTTTCTCATCAGTCTAAATTGATCTATGCCTACAGAAATGTGTGAAAATGCAACCTAGAAAAGTTAATATATTTTACCCATTATCCTTTGCGACTTTACTATTACCAATCTTATATTCTTGTTACGTGCCTCTACCATTGATGTTTTGCGATGGTATCACATATCTCGATGCTGATACTAATGATATGAAGCATATACTTAAGCAATAAAACAGTAAAAGTTATGTGTATGTATCTTAAGTACATCTTCATTTCTCTGTCCGTGCGCCTATATCCTTGCAACATGATCGTTTTCTATAAGGCTAAATATGTCATGTTAATCGTAAAAAAACCCCCAAAGATTTGGACATATTTGATATCCATTTATTGGTTTCTCATTAGTCTAAAACGACCCGTGTCAATATAAATGTGTGAAAATGCTACCTTGAAAGTTGCCTTTTTTGTCTCGGTATTGCTTGAGACTTACCGATCTTCATATCTTTGCCACCCGCTTCTACCCTTGCCGTTTTTTGATGGTTTGTATATAATCAAATAAGTCATGCCAATTGTAAAGAACCACCGATGTTAACACATTTGATATCAATTTATAGGTTTCTCATCCTCCAAATCTTTCTGTTTTTAAGAAACGTTTTTCTAATTCAACTAACGGGTCATCACGCTAAAATTATGCTACTGACAAATGTCATCTTAATATCCTACATACTAAACTTAGATAAGCAGGTAGTCTCCTGAATTCCGACCTTTACATGGTGAATTTAGTTAACTCTTTCACGTGTGCATGTGCTTATGATAATGAAGAAGTTGAGCACTTTGTCTATTGCCCCTTACCTAATGCCAAAGATCCCAGCTCTTTCGCTCTACCTTTCAACACACTTCTTGGTTAAGTCTAGATTTATCATTGAAAAGTGACGTGACTACCCAGCTACAATAAGATGTCTTTCTGCTTGTGTGATGACCCGTTAGTTAAATTAGAGAAACGTTTCTTAAAAATAGAAAGATTTGGAGGATTTCGGATAGCATCAGGGAGAGAGTTCTAAAGACGAATCGTATATGGTAAAAGGTCGTGTGAAAATATAAAGTTTGGTAGAGATTGGTGTGATACTTTGAGAGTAACGTAGACGATAATTAGATGCCTCATATCTCCTTTGTGGAAGAAGTTCGCTTAAATAGTTAGGTACTTGAGTATTTATAATCGAATACATAATGCATAATCTCTTCCTTTTCCTTCGTTGTGCAAACCAAAGAGTTTCCGCATAAAGAGACTATCTAGAAGAATTAATGGGTATAGATCTGGAACGATCCGTGCATCTTCCATCTGATTTTCCCCCCTTTATTCTGATCTTTCCGAATCTTCAATAGAGCAATTATCCCAGACTCCAGAAGTATATTCTAAGGTTGGACTTATGAATAGTGTATATAATTTAGCCGAAGTCAACAATTAGTCTGTATTTAGACGGTAGTGTTTTATCTCCTTTCTTATACATCGGTATGTCATACGCTAGCTTGCACTATGTTAGGAACACGCTGGCTGGGAGTGATTTATTTAAAAGTATTTGCAATGGAACATACATTTCTTCAACTATACTTGTACAAGTTTATTACTTATTGGATTGGTTCCAGCGGTTTTGTTTAGGTCAAGACTAGTTATTACATCAATAATTTCTTGTTTATATATAATGATGGCAGAAATAAAAGTTTGATTTCTAACTTCAAAATGCGGTAACTGTTTATCATAATTTTTTAAACGTGTAACATATCAAACTTGCGAGTTCAACAGATCGCACTTCTCCTGATCACTTTTTGCAAATTTAGATGATCATTTCGTACGTTTCAGTGGAAGTAATAGGTTCCATGTCTTTGTAGAATGTACTTGTTATCTCATTATTTTCCAATAAGGTCGAGGATTTGATCCGATGGCAGGGGTTGAACCTGCATCCTTTCGGTCGCAGGTCTGAGACGCTAACCACTGAGCCAATGTGGCTCCTCTTAAGATTAATATACCCATATGATATTTTACAGTATCATACGTAACTATATGATACGTTTAATAACACCCAATAACTCAGCAAATGCCGGCATGACGACATATGAATTGAAGGTGTAATGACGAATGTAATTTAAAGTCAATTATGTAACCTATTTTTATGCTTTTTATTGAATATCATTTCTGTCATGTGATACACATAACATAATCTTACATTTAAGATTATTTAAAATGAAATTTATGAAATTCATTAAATAGTTTCAATCTTTTGCGACTCTCGTAAAAGATCCTTCATTGTTGTTCATGTAATTTTACATGTCATTATATTCCTTTATTGATTTGCACTTTGGTTACAAAAGAGACAACTTTGTTACAAAAGAGACAACTTTGTTACAAAAGAGACAACTTTTGCAATTTAAAACTTATTTCATCTATACTACACTAGTATAGCTCATGAAATGAAGGCAGTTTACTTGGCCTCTAATTCATCTATAGGGAATGATACCTGCGGGAGACTGCTCTATCTGATCAGTGTGTAACTATGGAAACGGTAATTTAGTGACCTCTTCTCCAGCATCGAGCTTTAGGTTAAGACTGAAATTCGCTGTCTTATGTAATGTTCTGTCTCTGCAGTTTAAAGCTGGGAGAATTATACAAAGAGAAAAGCAAGTAAACCCTTCTGTAAACGGAGCAAACTCGCACTTTTACATTGTAAAACTAATTTCTCTTACAATCATTTATGAATAATTAAAAATTACTGAGTAGTAACTAAGAATATATAAATTCTTTAGATGGAGACCCAAATTTCATTTTTTAAATTATCGTATTTTTTTATGTTTACTTTCCAGATAAATTTTAAAAAAATTTCTCAAGAAAATATGAAATCTAACAAAAGATGAACGAAAGTCTTATTATTTTGATTTTTTGTAAAGAGCAAAGAAAGAAAACTATTGATGACATAACCTTTCATCATGACATATACACACTAGCCTCCACAGAAGTACTTTTATGACAGTACGGTTAAAATAGAAATAAATATGCATATCCAGTTGTAAACTTTCCCGATTTATGACTAAACATTTATACTGTGATAGGGTGTTCTTAGTAAGTAAAATGTGTATTATACAATAAATGAATAGGAGGTATTCGATGAATGGACTGCATGCATTTCAGGTGCAGTGGCTACTCAAGATTATTTACTGATGCACAAACTAGTTAGAGTTGTCATACTGGTTGTCATTCCAGGGATACTGACAGTCAGTGATTTCCACCTTGTAAAATCTTTCCTCTAGGGCGGACAATAATAATAGTTTCTGAAGCTGATTTTATTAGCAATGGTTTGCAAAACAACAACAAATATCCTTGTGTTTTATCAACTCATTATGGTTCCGCTGCTTTGATAGAACAAAAAGGAATGCTCTTTATTGTTTTATGAATGTTATGCCCTGTGACAATGGCCAACATTATGCAGGTCACGATCACTTTGGCATAAACTTATTTTATGCATGGCAGTTGGAAACTACGAAAATCTTCTTAAAGGCGAGCTGTATAATCGGCAATTACATTGTTATTCTGAAAGAGTTCTGATAACTAAATAAATAAGTAAATAAATAAAAACACCAACTTTTATCATTAAAAGTTGCCAAGTGTTGTTTATACATTGTACGTGGCGTAATTCGTAAGTTTACTCGGCATCTTTTCAACTCAGTAACGCCTGGTAACGGTCATAATTTTACCTAAATATGTGGGTCCTTTGAGAGCATCGTAAATGTATGGAGGAAAAGAAATTGTCTTTTATGCTCATCTCAAAAGATTTGTTTGTATTTCTGCGAAATAGTCATGCCTAACCAAAGAATAGCAAAGAAAATCCCCCCCCCATTGTAACTACAAAACCTTGAACAAGTGCGAAGTTACCAGTTAATTTTATTGTTTGTTTCTATTTTTCAAGTTGTCTTCGTGTGTGTAAATTGAAAGCTTGTTATTACTAGTCAATATCGTCAATCATATTTGCTCCATTATTCCATGCAGATAAGAAAGGAACTAATTTTGTGTTGAATTTGTGCCCCCACCCCCCACCCCACCCCGGCACGGTACAATAAACAAACACTTGATTGAAAATAAAATAAAAGAAACTAACCTTGCATTGTTATAATGTATTCCTTCTTTTTTCATCATGCGAAATTTAGAGAACAAAATATATCAACGAACTCCGTAAATGTAGCGGATGCCGGCATGCGTATGCATCCTTACTGTGTGTGTATCGCTAATGTCAAATAAAAAAAAAATATCGCAAAAGAAACGAAAATATCACCAGATTGCTTGAAGGCGCCTGCCATTCACGCATGTTAAGTTACAAGGTGCAAACGGACCAAGATTGTATTGTATCCAGGTTAACTATACGACGATATCTCGCAAATAAAAAAAAAATCATTATTTTAAAGAACATACAATGTGACTGCAAATGATAATCTTTCGCTAGTATGGGTTACGAAAGTATTATTATTTATTTATTTTATTTTTTTTGGGGGGGACGCACCAGACAGATGCACCCCCCACCACAAAAATAAAGTGTTTTCATGTACTCTTGTATACCCCAAGATGTGTGTGCTTGTTTAAAGTTTTAAAAAAGGAATTTTGATCAAACGTTTAGTTTATAATTAGTCCCAGTGTTTTCTAAAGGGTAGTAGTCTGAAACATGGGTCTTATTCCCATTTTCAGATTTCATATCCTTGATTTTTAGTGATCTTTGCCAAGGATTTCCTATGTTCCGTGTATGCTATGTGTATCAATGCTATGGTGTGTGTATGCTACATAGTCTGTGTATAGGGACAGCAATACTATGTCAAATTTGTCCCTGTTGTCTTAATATATATTTTTCTATGGACTTTTCAAATTTATTTGTTTGTCCTGGTATAAATTTAGTTGCTTTTGAATTAATTTCAATTTAGAATTCCGGCGAGATGAACGGTATACTACCAGTTGAAATTAAAATAAAACCTATTGTTTTATGTGAGTGACTATGGTGTGGCGTTTCTCACATTAAAGTCTATTTTCAAAATGAGGCAGGTTGTATTCGAGTCAGGGTCCGCACTTTCTTTATTTATTTGTGTTTCTCCCAATTCGAGTTAGGCCTCCTCTCTAGTATTTCATTTATAATGTAAAAGAAGTAAATATCCAACCCAAAACCCCTTAGGAAGCTTTATACATTTACGGGTTTGGTTTTAGCATGAAAAACATAAGTGACATCTACAAAAATAATAAACTGGTAAAAAGACTAGAAAAACCAAGGACCTTTAGAAGTATAAAGGAACTTTTATGTAAATATAGGGAAAATGAGGAACTTTGGGGAATTGAAACTAAGGAAACATATAATTGGATAAGGGAAAACTTAACCTCTAAAATTAAAAATAAAGTAGAGGAGGAAATATCTCGGTTAATTGGGACATACCTTGGAGGTACTGGACCAACATCGGCTCTCCAAAAATACAAAGCTTGATATTCAAATATCTACACGACATATGGCTGACTGGTAAAGTGGCACTCCGAAGGAGAATGATACGCATACATGTAAAATATCTCATGTGCAAATGTGCGAACTCCACAAAATATCATGCGATAGCACAGTGCGAGTTTAGGAAACAAGACAGGATACAATTATTATGGAGATATCCAAGAAATAAGAATACAGAAGAAACCAAATTTTATATCAAGACGGCAACTTTAACAAAAATTTAATAGGAAAAATAACAGATTACATAACTAAAACCATGATGGCATGTGACCAAGTCATAAACATAAAAAAATGAATAGGCCAATTTTTTTGTAATCCTTTCAAATTAATTAGAAAAAAGACCTTCTAGGAAGATTTGTGAATGGGAGGGACGGGGCTGCAAAGGGTGAAAAGAAGGGGAGGGAGATGGGGCAATGGATAGTCTCCCCTTAAAGGGGACCACCACAAAGTGAACCCTTGCCCCCATACCCCCACCCCGGATTGGAATCTGCTGTAGCCGCCACCCTTTTAATTTCTTATAAATTTTCCTAAAAAGCTTCAGTTTCTTTTTATTATCCATTAAAATTAAAATTAAATAATTAAATAGACTTTAATTATATTACGCAACCTATCACAAATCTTAATTATCGGGACAGAGAAACTATATGGGAAAAGTACGAGATAATGACGTCATGGGGCTATGAAAGAGTCGGGGAAAACACCCCATATAGGAAACTTTACATACAAACACGAAAACAAAGGATCTAATAAGTCTCTCTTCTAATTCTATTCGCTCTAATTGTGCAGCTCTCGCACTGCACGGTAAATCCCCACTGTGTGTGTGTGGGGGGGGGGAAGAACAACCATTTTTAGAGATTTTGGCAGAAATCCAATGAATAATTTGAGACGGCCTAACTCTAGGTGGGAGAAATACAAGCAAATAAAAAAGTGTATGGACTCCAACTCGAGTACAGCGGATTTCAATTTACAAATTCAATATGTGAATAATGACACAATATATTTGCACACAGAACACATTAAGGTTTTTTTTTCTTAATTAAATTATAATACACCGTTACTTCGCCAAAATTCCAAAATATATTAAATGAATAAAAATAAACCTTTTCTTGATCCGATTATAAGGTCCTAAGATTACTGGGGAGATTTGGGGAAAAAAAAATGTAGGAAAACCCAACATGGAAGCAAAATATAGCATACACAAACTATAGCATATATACATATAGCACACACGGGATATAGGCGACCTCTAGCCAAGGTCAATCAAGAGTATAGGGAAGGGATTTCAAGTCAGGTGATGGAAAGATGGAAACCTACTCGGAAAAACAACCCTATAGATAAAACTAAGTTTAAAAAAAAATACCCCGTTAAAAATTAGAATTAAATGTTTTTTACCTAAATTCTTTTGCATAATATGAAACATACAACACATGGGGGGGGGGGGAATAAATACACATAAAACACCATAATTTTTTGGAAAAGTGGGGGGGATCTGTCTGGTGCCCCTCACCCCCCACCCACCCCAGTACTTCGTCTTGTGGGGATAAATGTACGTCATTTCCTGCTGGCGTCCTCTATAGGTGGAAAATCGTAGCTAAGTAACAGTGATGTATACTTTTATTTCGAGAAATTAAATTATTTTTTCTGTACACTTGATAGTTTTTTTTTTTGGTTCTTTTTGTTCAAGTATAACTACTTTTAATCATGTTATGCAAATCTGATGCAAAAAGAAAAATGTTGGTGCATGGCCGGTAACTTTTATTCGTCATGGCAACGGAAATTAAATTCCGCGCATGCGCATTTTGTGTGGGAGCACAAAAAAACCCACACAAAAACAAGCAAGTGAATGCAAACATCTACTAAAACAAGCCATTATGTGAGAACTTGGCCTGAAAAGAGCAAATATAGGTACTATAAAATGTTGTCTAGTCTCGGATTTGACAATCCTTATTTTTTTATGCTGATGAAACATTTTTCAGTAGAATTTTTTATCCTACAGTTTAAATGCCTATATTTACTGTTTATAATCATACCTGTTCAAATGTACTGGTCACATATAATAATATCGTCGAAATATTAACTAATACCATGCTGGATTTAAATAGAATGTCTAAATAATCATAAAACTAAAGGTGTAATTGATTATAACCAATATATATTTTTTGCAATAACAAGATAATGAGATCCGAACATTGACCAAACAGTACTTAGAGAAATTCAATATCGATTAGTTCATCCTCAACCTCCAACTGATATACTTTATCGCAAGGGGTAAATGGTACCCTATTGAAATGGAACCGTATTGAAAGACGTGTTAGGATAAAAGATACCATTGTTAAAGAATATTCTGACCGACTGAGATCTCAACATCGTACATCATAGCTGAAAACAGTGCAAGCCAGTATACATATTTGCATTATGCTCACGCAAAAAATATTGTATCAACCAAAGGGGTTTCTTGACCGAGCGATGTCAAGCCCTTGCGCGAATCCCGCTACGAGTCATAAGTTTCCCCTGATTCAAAGGAATCCTGTACAACTACTTCTGCAAACTGGAAAGTCCAACGCGTCCATTCTATCAATAATGTTACTCTAATTAATACATGACCACAAATCCCAATTTCCCAATTGAATGTCAAGGTCACAACTGCAAAGCTTCTCTTCGTTAACTTTCCGTAACTTACCGCCAGTATTTCACGCCGTGAAACTATACAACTCAACAACCTAATACAGGGAACCGTTTTTACTACGCCACCTTAGGCCATTTAAATCATGATTTTTTTGCTTAATTACGCCTGTAACTTTGTAATATATTTACCACCATAGCAACAATAAATGGCGCCTGCCGAAGGCGGAACAGTCCTTTCCTGTTGATTCCATTGTATAATTTACCAATCTCCAGTCATAAATACTGCACCTGGAGTCACACGATCAATTCACGCAACTAGATTTGAATAGGGACTACTGAGTGACAGGGACACTCATGCGGCTCTGACCTGAATTCACCAAAAGTAAACCATGTCATCTTGAAACTCACTTACACTTCACTCCGTAACGTTTGCCCCTAGTAACTGGCTAATTATTTCGGTCTAAAGACTATAATCCCAGCACCGACTTCCCATATTCAAGCAAGTATATAATGAATCCTTAAAATGGAGAGCTGTAAACAAATGCGCATACTCCAAAATATATTACAATATTATACATACTTTGGAATTTTATTAACTATTTTTGTTTATATATTTTCATTGTACTCGTGAATGGGCAATGTGATTTTGCGTTCTGCCTTGCTTATAAAATGTATTGTCTTTGGTCAACAAAAGCTGATTTAGAGTGGATAAGAAAAGAAGTTTTGTTAAACGATGATGGAATTAAATAAACACTGGGGACAATATCGTACGTTGCATCAAAATGATAACACATAAATCGCAGAGATTAACTGAGATTTTGCTTAACGGTCAATCAGTCCGCACTCGCAGTAGGGAAATAAGTGAATAATGCAAAAGCCGACCATTGTCTGATAATCGACGTACATCTGCCACTGCCATATATTGTAAAAATCCCATTACTACAGGGAAAAAAGAATTAACTACAACTGCTTCTTTGGGGCGTCATGTGTGACCAGTGTATATTAGTATTGTGTTAGAAAAATATTGCGACAAACCAAAGTAAAGAAAACAGTCACTTTTATCAATCAGTCCATATCGTTTTACAAATTATACTGAATAATTGACTTCAGTAGAACTCAGAAGAATGTATTCCTGTAAGCACATCACGATTGCGGTGTTTGTACATTTATATAAAGTGGGATCATTTTACAAGCAAAGTATACATTTAAAAATTAATACTACAAATGAGACAACACATAAGTACATACGGATTATAATCGTGAGATGGCAAAGAATGGTTCATATGTTGAGAGGTAACCAATACACCAACAAAATAAGAGTTCGTAAGAACATCTTATTTCCTTCTAAGATATACTTAGCCATAATGCAAATTGTTTCATAATATGAAACATTTAAACATATTCTGACCATGCTGGAAACAAAAATAGTAAATTTAATTTAGTTTAGAGTAAACTGTAAGTTAGTTCTTTCCTTTTGGCATGGTGTCTGAATAAAAAAGTATATTTCTCAAATTTGCTAACCACTACACTGTCATTATGTAATTAGATACCTAATTGTTGTACCATGGTTGTATACATATATCCATAAATATATATAGTTTTGTGGACATGTACGGTTGAATGATACCATCCCGTGTTTGTGTAGGACAATGCGTACATCACAATCGCACTCATAAATTTGAATCAATACCATCTCATGAATGGTTAGGGGCCGTCCATTTAGTATGTACGCATAGAGGGTGGAGGGGGGTAACCCAAATGCATAGGCTTGCGTATGGAGGTATGCTGATAATAAATGTACGCATTTGGGGGGGGGGGGGGCGCTGAAACGTCGAAAATAAGTTGTATAATATGTATCCTGTTCGACTTGGTTCAGTAGGCTTTTGCATTTTAGCGGACACAAGACAAACTTGTCCCACCCAGTCACACTATCCTGACAACAGGCCGGCTAATCCGAACACTAACCTCTTAATGATCGGCACCAAAAGTGGCAGCTGCTAGTACCATTTTTTATGTCTTTAGTATGATTCGGCCGGGGTTTGAATACGCGACCACTCGCATCCGAGGCGGACGCTCTATAGACACATTGCACCATCGGAGAAGTCGCTTAGAAAAGAATGTACGATAATGGTTCCTGTTTTTCATGACAACTCGACCTGGAGACCTACCTGATGGAAAATGAAGGCGCATTATAAGGTTAGAATATACGAGTCCACAAAATTATTAAAATTATAATTTTCCAGCAAGTTAGTGTCTCTTAGCATTTGACAAAGTCTGCTTGCAGTAGCGTACTAAGGGGAGGGGGGTTACAACATACTTCGATGCTAATACTACTGATTTCAAGCATAAAATTTAAGCTAAACAACAGCATATAACATGTTTACATATATTATTAAGTACGTCTTCATTTGGCTTTCCGTGCGCCAAATGCCTTCCAACACAAACATTTTCCATATAGGTAAATTAGTTGTACCAATCTTAAACAACCATATATTTCGACATATATAATATCAATGTATAGGTTTCTCATCAGTTTAAATCGATCTGTCCCCCAAAAAAGTCGAGAAAATTAATAATAAAAAAGTTGGTATTTATGACTCATTATGGCTTGCGACTTTACCGATCTTCATATCCTTGATATGTGCATCTACCCTTCCCGTTTAGCCATAGTATCACATACTTGGATACTAATACTATAGATTTGAATGATATAACTAAAGATGTACAACATTAAATAATATGTGTATGTATATTATTAAGTACGGTTTCATATGTCTGTTTGTGCACCCGATGCCTTCCTATCCGAACGGTTTCCATATAGGTGAATAATTTATACCAATAGTAAACAAACACAGCTTTTGACAAATTTCATATTAATATATAGGTTCTCATCTACCTACATCGATTTGTGCCAATAGACGTGTGTGAAAATACAAAATAAAAAAGTTCCACTTTTTACGGAATATCGGGTGCGACTTTACCGGTCTTCATATCCTTGCTACTTTAATACACCCTTCCCGTTTTGTGATTGTAGCACATACTTCGATGCTAATATTAGAGATCTGAAGTATAGAATTAAAACTATACAATATTATAAAATGTGTGTATATATTTTAATAAGAACGTCTTTATTTGTCTGTCCGTGCGCCTAGATCCGATCTATACGAAAGTTTTTCATATGGGCGAATAAGTCATAACAATCGCAAAAACAAGGTTTTGACACATTTGATATCAGATGAAAAATTTGATTTTAATTGATATGTTTCTAATCATACTAAATCGATCGGTGCCAATAGACATGTGTGAAAATGCAAAATAGAAGGTTTTGTTCTTTTTACTGAATATCGGGTGCGACTTTACCGATCTTCATATCCTTGCTACGTGAATCTACCATTGCCGTTTTGCGATCGTACTACATATTTCGATGCTATTGCTATATAGCTAAAGCATATAATTAAAGCCGTACAACTGTAAATAGTATGTGTATGTATCTTATTAAGTATGTCTTCCTTTGTCTGTCATTTCGCCTAATGTCTTCCTATACGATCGTTTTCCATACAGGTGAATAACTCATAACAATAGTAAATAAACCCCGATTTTGACAAATTTGATATAAATTGATAGGTTTCGCATCAGTCTAAATCGATCTGTGATAGTAGAAATGTAAGAAAATGCAATATGAAATTTTTGGTATTTTTGACTCTGTATCGGTTGTGAATTTAACGATCTTTATATCCTTGATACGTGCATCTACCATTGCCGTTTGCCTCGGTACCACAAACTTCAATGTTAATAGTATAAATCTGAAGCATACAAGGACAGCTATACAACAGTATATAATATGTGTATGAATCTTATTAAGTACATCTTGATGTGTCTGTATGTCCGCCCAATGTCTTCCAAAGCGAGCGTTTTCCATATTGTGTATTGTTCCACTTCCTATTTTTACACTACCTAATTTTGACCTAGTTTAATAAACACCCATTTCTACAGAGGACACATCTGTCGCAGCCTCGACATTTGTTTTACACATATCAGCATTGAGTCACGCAGACAAAAAGATTTGTCAAAAGTCATATCATTATTATTAATGAAGTGAAACAAGGACACATACGATGAAGAAAATAATACATTTCTCAAATTCACTTTTTTCCAACCAGGAAGTCCTTTTACAATCTTTACCAACTATTCTGACAAGGCAAATACAATTCCTACCATACCAAGCATCCAGTCTGCTACTCAACATGTGTTAGCTATGTGACTCACAGCTGATAACTGCATCTCCAACACTTTTTTAGAATTGTGTTTTGTGTTTTACATGAATATGTCATTACTGATTTTCTGAGGTGGTTCTTGGATATTTTACTTTGGAGTAATGAACATGAAACACACGTTTATGGTATATTTCATAAATAAATCAGCATCCTCTACATTACTGTTAATTTAAATAAAGTACATGTATTACTATTAGGATTTTTCTCTCAAAAATAGGCAATTTTACTTTAATACTAAATTTTCAAACGTCCATTAAACTAATCTTGATATTTAACTTATTTTGACAAATTGATTCTTTCTAACTGTCTTCTGTCTCCTATTATTTGCACTATTAGATAAATAAGTTATGAAGTATGCAAAACAGTTTTGTACCTTAAACAGTACATGTACATTACCAATTAGCATTATTGAAAACTTCTTAGATATCATAATAAATAGTATATATGTAATTATGTATGGTGCTTTTTGGCGACATTGGCAGATTATTCACTCCACATCCTGGTTCCCGGGCAGTTGTGATCTCTCACAATAATAATCACGGGCACAACGGCTCGTTACAAAGAAAATCAACAGATGTGGGTTCTAACCTGTAACAATATTAACATATTATATTGTTACAGGTTAGAACCCCATCCCTTGATTTTCTTTGTAACGACCCCCTGTCATCATGGGCAGTAAATTTGAAACATACTACTTCCGGGTCAATCTATTTTTACCATGTAAGAAATGCTTGTACATAATGGGAGGTAACTCAAGTTGTGCTATTCAATTCAATTCATTAATGAAAAAATGGAAATAAATAGGTAAAAAGGCAATTATTTATTTTGCAGATGAATATTTATCGAATATTTAACATTCAGCAGCGTAAATATGCATTTATTTTATTTATATTTGTGGCAAGAGTGCAGAAAAGGACGATGTGCTTCATGGGCAGATTTCCATCTGCCCACGAAGCTTTCATCTGCCCACGATACCAGTCCGAGGACGACAAAACTGCCCACGACCCACCTTAAATAATAGTATATATATATATATATATATACACTCTCTCTCTCTATATATATATATATATATATATATACTCTCTCTCTACATATATATATATATATATATATATATATATATATATATATATATATATATATATATATATATATATATATATATATATATATATATATATATATATATATAGTTTAGAATAATGGGATTTGTATGCCAACTCCAAAAGGGACTTATATAATCATAATTTTGAGCATCACCTCAACACACCTACCTCATCCGCCACTCTCCTTTATGGGTCGTGTTTGAGGTCGAATATAACTGAACGTTTCTTTTCTCTGCGGATGACACGAATGTTATTCATGTTCTAATTAATGCAACTTCTGCATCAACATGAATATTTCATTTTCCTATTAAAGACTTTAATTTAAGCACAATTTGGTATCATTTGATTTTCCAGATAAACGATGGGCGAAAAAAAAGTGATCAAGACCAACTGTGTTTGTCAGGTGAATGACAAATAAATTCAATCGAACTTTGCTTTAAGAAATACCCTTGGTTCAATAAATGTATAGTTACTTTCGACATTTCACTAGCAGGAACAGAAGCAAAATAACCCAATGTCTACTGGATGTTATATGTTTCTAACCAATGCACAGGCATTTCAAGCTGAATTGCTAACCAAACATGTCTTATCTTGGTCAATTATCTCAATCCGGTTTTCTAACTTATGGTGTCAATGCGCTATTCCCAACAATTTGAAGGAACATTTTTTTTCAAACTTAAAATGTTATGCTTATAAATAGAATCAATTATTTGTTGCTGTTTTTATATGGCGGTCATTGATAAAACGTAATAACATCGCAGTTTTATCATTTATTTTGGGTGTTGTTTTCTCACGCGTCGAACTTGGATACTTCCTATTGGCGATCATGCCATTGCCATCATAAATACATTCACACCAATGTGCCGTGTTTAAAAATAATAGCACGTGTACTTGAATGCCATTGTTACAGACAATAGGTAAAAATGACTATTATATTGTTGTTTTTTATATTTTGTTTAAGCGGCAGATATAGTACCATTCTGCTTATATGCCTATTTCGATTGACAGGGATATTCAAATTTAAAACGAAGAAACTGGGTGAGAAAATTATTTAATATTGGGACTTTACACCAAGACAAGGAAATTCCAGTCAAGAGGTTCCATTATTTGTCTGAGACAATATTACCCTTCTACTGGTATTTCGTTGTCACGGTAAAGAATACAACACAGAGTCTATTAATCTCAATCAGAACAGACATGACACATCATCTGTGTCGAAGAATCTCCTATTGTTATATTTGAATTTATTAACAGCACTAATCGTGTGGGAACCTCCTTGGCTATGCATGAGTCTGAGTAACATTTCTAGCCACACGAATAAGTGGGTATTCGAATCGTGTGTATCTGCTCTACACTATTTACCGACATATTATTTAAAAATATATTCCGATATTTACTTTGTCCTGCGTTAATAAGGCTGTGTGTTTTTCTTTATATACTTGTGGCGTGTTCTTCTTACAAAACATAGACATGTAAAGTTTGATAATACAGATATAGACAAATACTCATTAAAGTTGAGATGTCGTTGACGTAAACACGTTTCTATCCTGCCATATGATGCATTGAAATAATGATGGAAATTAGAATTTGTTATTTGATTCCAGCCATACAATGTGCATCGCATCGGTTTATCGACAAAATATATTGATCGCTTTGGATACTTTTCATCACAATGCATCTTTACTTTGAAACGCTTTTCTTGTAATCATTCTTTTTTTAAAATCATCCATGGGATATCGAGACAAATGTTTTAAAAAATGTCAGGTCCATCTTCAATAAATTTCCTTACATGTTCTGAAATTAGCTCGTATCATTAGTTTTCTCTTCGGTTCAACTTTAATTACTTTCGAATTCTCATGATCTATAACTTAAATTAAAATAGTATATTTTCTAAATAAATGCAAATGGAAAAACTTTTTAAATCCACCCAAGCCTTACTGGACGCTCTAAGTTGCCTAGTGTTCATTTATTGTATCTGGCAGGCCCATTCAGAGGTTGAGAGAGACCCGGGCCACAAAAAGTGTTTGAAGCCCCTAAGCCATGATTATAATGAAATTTGGAAATGAATTGAATGCCAAAAACCCATATAATTTACTATATATAGATTTAAATGGCAGCTAAGTACACAACGAAGTATATTCATTATTCTTAGAATATTTTTTTTGTTTTGAAAAAAAAAATGCTTGTCAATGTCCCTTAGTGATTGAGGCCCTGGCCATATGGTCCCTGCCCCTAACCAGCATTGGGTCTTAAATTTGGTATAAGGTATTCATTGCAATAATAGGGGGAAAAGTGAAAAAGCTGTATTTCATCAACCATCCACAAACAACACATCTATAGTCATTTGATCCATTTAATGTCAAACATCGATAAAGTGTTCCTTTTTCAAGAGGTCTTTTTTTATATAAAGTTAAAGAACTCACAGACTATGTAATCAAATGAAACAATATTTTTACGCAGAAAGGCAAATATGCAAAGTGGTTTATAATGCTGTAATGTTTTTAATGTCAAATGTAAGATATAATTAAACTTGTCCATATTTCACTTATCTGTTTCAGAATCAATGACAGAAAGAGTAACGGAGTGCTATAAAAACAATTGCCAGTACGTATTCACAATGCCAGATGAAGCAAATAAAAACATATGCTGAAAGGTATCAATTTATATAACAAAATATTGAGTCGACTATGTCAATGTTTTAATACAACTGACGGTAATAGCGTAATTACACAGACTGGTTCTTATTTTCTATTAGGTTTTATTAAAAGCGATTATCAATAGACTTAGAGGTGATGAATCTTAGATTGTCTCAAAGAGCAATTTTGACCTCCGATCCACGATACTGCAGCGGAAATAGACAGCTGTGTTGTGTCAAAACGGTGCTACTGTATATTCGTGTATATCTGATGCCCATGAAATTCAGATCTATTCTATATCGTTTTGACCAGTTTTCTTTGTACAGCTAGGCTAATACACACATTGTCATAAACCAAATGATCATATTTCCATACCCATAAATTAAACAGGTTTCATTCAACAAACTTGGACAATTCATCAAACCCTTTTTAGATATTACTTTTACATTCTTGGCAGATTGTACAAGAATATTTGTTAAAAATGACTTAACAGATGTTACTGCAATTTTGCTACAGGCTAACCTAACTTGTATCAAGATTTCTAAAAACACATAATTTTTGACGTCAAGTTGCCGTCTGGAAGGGGGGAAAAAAAACGCCACTAATTTGATTCGCACTTGGCCTCAGCACTAGGAATATAAATTGGAGCAATGGACGCTTCCAAAATCTGTTTTGAATTTAACTCTGTAGAATTATTGACATTAATGCCTTTTGACGCCTGACGATATTCACTTCTTAATGTGCCTCCAACGAGTGTCATTTTTATAATCAATGCTGAATTCCCGATTTATTAGGTTTCACCACAGGTAGTTTGGTAGATAGCAACATTCTTATTCAACCTCCTATACGTCCAAATCACACTATGAATGTAATCATACTGATGCGAAATTAGGCCGCGGACTTAAACTATGAAACGTGAACTGGGCGGATCCAGTAGTTGTCGGCAGGCCTGGCTAAACAAGTAGGTATGGTCTATGGAATCCAGAATAGAGGCCCTTGGGACGAAGCCCCAGGAAGCTGTTGCATTTTAAGCGTTTCTAGTGTATAAATTTAACCATCTAACTGTAAAGAAAACAAACTCTAGGAAACGTTGCTTCGCACTCATAATAATACCTAAATCCACTTGCAAAAAGATAGCTTGCAGCACCATGTTCACAGGAAATGGCAGCTATCAGTAGTTAACTTCCTGTGTACATTCTCGCACATTTTCACTGTTTTAAAGCTTGGGCGTGTTTTATCTGCCCTAATTCCGATATGCTTTTACAACTGATACATAGTATTAAACGCATTGTCTAAATGTATATGTTTTGCCCACAAGAAAAGAATAAAATAAGTGACTGAATAATTGTGTATTCAGTAAATAATTATTAAACTGCATTCTATGATTAATATCAATAATTAAGTCTGTGCATTTTATGTAAATTTATTGGTATGCTGTTTCATTAAATGAAATCCACATTCGTTATGTTACTTATCCACTGCTGTAAGACCTGTTTGCCTCCTCACATATATAGCTATAAGTTCTTGCAATTTAACTCTAAGTAAAGTTCACGTCTTTATCTGTTCATTTATTTTCCTTCATTGATAACATGGTTGTATTTTTGCTATTTTACGAGGTACATATGGTTGTAAATATGTTTGTAATCACCGAATTTATTTTTTATGGACACAATGAAGATAAACGTATGAAAAGCGAGAGATTCTGTTTACAAGTTTTTCAACACAAAATTTAGTCATAATCTCAGCAAGGTATAATTGACAGTTTTCTTCTGCGGTCGAAAGAGGTCCTTCAAACATAGGTACTGTAATTTTGTTACATTGTGAGAGACTGATTTTCGCTAATATTTTAAACAGAAAACGTATAGATGAATATTATAGAAGTAATACATTTAAGACATTGTACTGATGACAGTAGAACCATTTTCACCGACTAGTTTTAAAGATGTCAAGTCCCAACGTCTTTATTTTTGACGTTGGTTTACGGTCACAAAATTATACATGTGGATGTATGAAACAAATATATCATCATATATACATTTTTAGACATAGTAGGAAGTTATAGCCACGGAATTGTTAGCCTCTTTCAAAGGTGTCATTAACTGACAAGACTGTCCTGAAATTGCGGTAAATTGTGCCGTAAAATTTGGCAAAGACATTATATCATTTTATGTATACTTCTTGCTTTAACCAGAATGCACAATATCAATCGCCGACCTTGGAACGTTTTCGAATCATAAATCTAGAAATAATTTCCTCAGGAAAAAAAAAACATTTCGAATTGAAGGCGCTGTCTGTCTTTGATACATACTAATGAAAAATGTGTTTCGATTGAGACAGCTGAAACTTTTAGAATTTCAAATATTGAAACCATCTAATTTTATGTTTTTTACAAAAATCTTACCTTCCATCATCTAGAATATCTACTCACTTATCACTGTTGCATATCAACTATTCAAATCAACTTCATGTCCCAAAGATTCGAGAGTTTTCTAATAAATCATTATGATTACAAGATTTGCCAGAAGAGTAACTTAGATACGATGCACACACCGAGGTAATTATCTCTGCAGATAATTTATAACACGTAGGAACCTATTCTGATTAAGTTGTACCCATGCCTGTTATCCGAGCAAGAATCGTTAAGTTTCCAAATGAAAGCAGATTTTAATAGCTTTTGGAATTCTTTTTTTATCTTACATTATCTGTTTGACATTGAAAAATATATTTCTGGCCAGTCGTGATCTTGAAAAAATTATATTAATTTCAGGTTGCTCGTGTAATAGTGCGTTCAGGTACTCTCATTTAATCTACATCGAAAAAGTGAGATATAACATTGAGAAAGAAAGCGCCGACTCTTCACAGCGTGCGTTTGAACGATATGAATATCTCACGTGTAATACATTTCAAATTCAAAAGCATCGAAGGCCGTCGGTACAGAAGAATAAGATGCTTTGTGATATCTAGAAACATGGCTACATACGTTGCAGTTTATTCGTATACAGGAAATCGGTTGCCGTTCGGAAAATGACAGATATATATATATATATATATATATATATATATATATATATATATATATATATATATATATATATATATATATATATATATATATGGTTTGAACGGCACTTTTAACTAATTATTGGATATATCTTGCCGATGAAATGACAACTGTTTTCACAAAGACACGCCGAGATTGCCGACCAGGACTGACCTGGATAGATGGAGTTGCCCCTGCAGAGTGTAACGGCAAATCTATAATTTGGGATGTAGTTACTATACTAATAGAAGATTTATATGATTTTCAACAAAATAAAATAGACTTTTTTTAAACAACCAAAAATGCATTTTTATTTCCACAAACAAACAAAAGTGCTTTCTTATTTCCACAAATCCCTTAAAAAAGGATCTGAGAAATCCATTTAATCTAATCGACAAGCACTAACCATTGTGCAAACAAGCGCTTAAATAGTGCTGAGTCGATTGACAGATGGAAGCGGTGAAAAAACAATTACTTTCATTGCCCCAAAACTCCCTCGCACTTTGAATTCTAAAGAAAAACATCGAAATAGCGGGAGATGGAATTGTCTTAATGATGGTTCAGGTATATCAGCTTTGTTAAAATGAGGTCACGTTTTCTGAGAAGTTCAACAGATTTCGCCTCTGGGATCTCATTATATTAAGAAAAAGATGAAATGCTGCACAGACGTCCGCAGCTACACAGTTAATATGGCACGATAAACTCTCTGAAGTTTGATATAATTCATCTGTACCGTTACATTCGCTGCCGACCTGCTACATGATGTGGTACCAATATAAAAGCAAATCCTTTAAGCACGTAAACAAATCCATTCAGGTCATCTTAGCAAAAGGGATGTCAGATCATCTTAGCAAAATAGTATTCTTGCTTTTTGCCCAGAGAAAATCGTGCTATGTTTCTAAAATCTATTTTTCAACCAAACTAACTAGCAACATGTACAAGCCTTACGATGAATCAGTTATTCTTTGAATTTCGATTTTGAAAACTTTTAAGGGAAACCACCTATAACCACGTCATGCATTTTTCAAGCTTGCGTATAAATAAGGTATTCGTTGTAATCTGCAATGATAATGCAACTCTCCACATCTTGTTCAGACATAATTATGACGTCATGGAGGTATGTTATGGGTGTCAGGAAACGTTACAAACTGTTAGAGGTGTATAAACACGTTGAGTACAAATGTTGTATCCAGACTCAACATTTAAATCTGTCAGTTTTCCTAATTAATTTAAATAAATTGTTTTAAAATTACCCTCAAGATTGTGACTTATATTACCTATTGCATGTCTGCATGTTAACGTTTCAATTCAGTGACAAAAAGAAAACATCATCTGAAATAACTTTGATTCATTCAGACGGATTCCTTTATTATTAGTGCCCTTTACTCATCTTCAATGAGAGTCTTGTAGTTTAACCATCACAGCATGCTCCTGATATAAATAAACCAAAGTGGCACGCACTCTTCAATCGAGAAAGACCAAACTGGGTTTCTGCAGTGTCATTGGATGTGATGGATAGCATCCTAATTATTTACTGAAATTGTTTAAAATATGTTTTTCTTTCAAATTTTTACTGGAAGAATTTACATACAAAATGTGTATGTTTCATACAATTTGATTTTTTTTCACAATAAGAATCAAATTAAATGACCTTTAGGTTGTGTTTTAAATATACTTTGGCGTTTGTAGTACTTAATGCACATTGTAATTAGATTTTGTTGTGAACATGCCCAAAAGACTGACAAAATAGAAATGTTACCAAGGTCGTCACGTGTCATTAACAGGTGTCTAGGAGGGTGATATCATGCAATTTGTAGGAACTCCAACGCGTTATTTCAGTGTGCATCAACCTCGATTCATTGAAAGAGATGTTTTATACGTGAACTCAGTTAAGAAAGAGGTTTATTTTCTATTTCGAGGTTGTCTATTATATATCTGCTGGGCACTTATCGGTACCCACGTCTGAATGTATTCCCGAACCAGACCGAGTATATCGGAACCCACGTCTGAATGTATTCTGGAGCCAGACCGAGTATATCGGAATCCACGTCTGAATGTATTCCGGAGCCAGACCGAGTAAATGTATACAGTTTCTTATCATTCTGTTTTAGTAGCGCTTTGTTGAAAGAATTTCACATTTTGTCTCCTCAAGGATTCCAGCATATGATGAATTTTCAGTTGTTCCACAAACAACTCTGCCTAATTAAGTTCGATTTCTTATGGGTCTTTTTCTATTTCATCTTTTTCAAATGCACTTATTTGAGACACCCCAAAAACGATCTTCTCAATATAAAGTAAAGAAGCTCTAATTATATTGGACCAAGTTTGAACATCAAACTTTGTACTTTATCTAGGGTCGACAATAGGGGGAGGGGGCAACCAGGGAAGCCTGGGTGTTTCTTACCCCAGGGCCCGCAATGGCTCTCTACGGCCCTGACTATATCTAACCGTTTCCATGATTTTGTAGTAATTTCTTGTTTATGTGTTTGTCAAGGTTTCGTCCATTGCTAAACCCAAGTGTTCAAGAGAAACGATATCCATAATAACCGTATCAGTCATAAAGAGTTCTGGGTCATGTTCGTTTTGATATTTTATGGATATTCGGTTTTGCGTGAATTCAAATCAACTAACGACAGGTCGGTTCACAAATTAATTTTAAGCAGTCAGCATTGGGTCTTGCATGTATTATGCAAGGTTGTTTGTATAATCAATTGTAATTTTTGTTTGCTAAAGACTGTATATATTACCTTTATATTTCAATTATTGTAAATCTTAAAAGCACTTTAACATGTTTACCTATTACGCTTTAACTTTCAGGGCTGTATGTTTGTGTTTATTTGACCTCTCCGGTGGCCTCATGGTTGGAGCGTCTGCCTCGGATGCGGAAGTTCGCGAGTTCAAACCCTGCCCGAATCGTACCAAAGATTTATAAAAAATGCTACTAGTAACTGCCTCGCTTGGCTCTCTGCATTAAGAGGTTAGTGTTATGACTGGTCAGCCTGGTGTCAGGATAATGTGACTGGGTGGGACATCTTGCTACATGTCTGCGGTATCATAGAATAAGGCAAGAAATAACTTGGTTTCGTCTTAGAACGATTTGATCATTTTCGTCGTACATGCGTACAACGTTACTTAGGATGGATATTTGTTTTCTAGGTAAGCGACGGAATTAGCATGTATCTCGTCGTAGATCGCTTGCGATGAGAGACACAAAAAGCACAGTATGCACGGTATTTTACCCTTATTAATGTTGATTTTCTTGTAGATTTAATGCAACTTCTCTTTCAAACTGACACGCTGGTCTTTTGGATCTTGTCAAGGAGTTACGTTCTCCATATTTATTCTACAGCCATAGGGCTCTCTGCGTATGTGCATTCGGGTATATCAGGCTGTTTGTATGTCTGTAGGGTGATGGAAGCTGGTGTGATCATCACGGCCATACAAAGACGGAACCGCTGATTTGTAAACATGTGCGAATGATGCATCCATGAAGAGTGTGTGTAGCTAATACAAGTGTGGGCCAACCAGAAAATTTAGGAGAACTGTGTGGTTTGTCAATGGATATGTTTGCAACTTTTACAAGTATTTATGAGTAATACGTCTGTACAAATGACTGAGTCACGAGTCAAGCTTGTTTCAGTTGATTATGTTGTTTCAACTGAGTACCGTTGAGTCATTTTCATTACATGAGATTATTCGAATCTTACTTTCATTACATGAGATTACATGAGATTATTTGAATCTTACTTCCATTAAGTGAGATTATGTGAATCTTACTTTCATGAATCACATTTTTCTTTTCCCATTTGTGAATGTTTGTGTAAAGTAAATGAATGAGTCGTATGTTTAGAGCGTGAAAGAATCACACTGTATTTATAGAGTACACACATATTTGTATTAATTCATTTCATCAACTTCCATCTTTCATGATATTTAGTTGTGTTGTTATTTAATCCAAGTATTCATTCAGGTCTATCCTGTTACAATGCCCCAGTGGAGACATCACTATAAACTGCCACAATGCGGGCATCTTAGCGATATGACTAAAAAATTGTTAAAGGTACGTTAAAAAAAATCTTCATAATGGTGTGTGTGTGTGTGTGTGTGTGTGTGTGTCTGTGTGGTTTGTCCAAATGTTACCCTTATATTTATGTAATGAATTCACTTTAATTGGCACATTTTAACCAGGACTGTGATGTGTGCTGCTAACCAATACATACGTACAGCCATCCATCCATCCATACATACAGCATAACTTTAGCCTGCATTAGCATTGAAGACCTTTGTTTTCGCTTATCTTTTGCGATGAAACAGAACATACTACTTTATCTGACATGGTATACTTGCGTGTGTGTGTCATTTGGATTTGGATTTGGATTTGTATCGTAGCTTTAAATGTTTTAGTCATATCGCTACGATGTCCGCATTGTGTCAGTTTAAAGTGATTTTTAGCACTGGGGCATTGTGCCGCACACATGTAGATAATGAACACACAAATAAAACATAAGTGTACGACGATATTATTTTCTTAAATTAAAACCTCTATATTATGTACCTATAATAACAATGATCCACAATGAACAAGATACACAACAGCTATTAAAAAAGTTAATAAACACCGTAATGATAACATTTGTCACAAAAACAACAACATCCACCTTCTGTGTCCAGTCACTTCAATTACCATCGATTTGGCAAAGAACGTCATGTTTTATCTGCTGTAAAGAAACTTTTACAAAATAGATCAAGAACTGTTTAGGAGGCATGGGACAGTTTCGTTAATTGGCCCCTATAAAATTTCTTTACCCAAGCCTATGGTATGACTTTTTCAGCTATTTTTGTTTAATAATTAATAATATGGACATATTTGTGAACTATATGTTTGGGGCTTTTCTTGTTCTTGAAACTGATGTGAGTCTTATAGATATGTCATAGTTACTTTACAGGATGTAGACAGTGAAATAGCAATGGTAGACTAGGAGGAAGAGCTAGGCACAATTGCAGTAGACATGTGTGTTCAGGGCAAGTTAAATATCGCAAAAACAGTATGAAAATATGGCAGCTATTTTGAATTATATCAAGGTATTTAGTACACAATGTTTTGCAGAATTATCACCTAGGGTTTGCACTGTGAGCATAACATGCTTTCAAAAATGACCTTCGACGTGAAAAAAGGCAGGTGTAAAGCTGGGGTTGGAGTATATAAATTTCTTTTGCTATGAACTGCCGTTGGCTCTCAGGTCAAATGAATACTATTGTTATGCTTTGTTTTAATATAGTTATCCAAACTATGGATGTTTAAAACTTCAACTGAGATTTTTTATGACTTTTACGCTGGGCAGGTAACTGCTAAATTTGTGAATACAAACTGGCCATTGCACCACGAGAGGATCAAGATAAGTTCGATTTCCGACCAGATTGTGTAGCAATAAGCATGCGTCTGGGGACAAATATGTAGACTTAACGTTCTAATATATGAACCTATGGCTTCAGGCAATACATTACACGAATAGGACATTTAAATCTGTATCGATAGTGGTGTATCTGAAATTCGATGAGAGCACTTACCGGTATGATTTTTTGGGATTATATTCATCACTGATGTCTGTATTAAAAAACGTAAAGCCGCGTCACTATTAGCGACAATTGGCAAGGTTAGTGACGATTTAGTGCGGCGTAAATTTATTGATTTATTCGTGGAAGAAATTTGTCAAGCTTTGAGGAGAAAAGTATGGACATTACGTAAGGTATCAGTGACTACGCCTTCGTTATGTATTGCTACTTAATTTGTGTATCTATATAGAACATGCCCAGTAGCCTAGGGGAAACACATTTACCCTAATAGTGTCCTGCGTCTGTAACTTAGAAAATAGTTTGTTCGAAACCAGCGCTTTCTTTTATTCTTTTATTTTAAAGCTAAACACTGGGCCCTATAGCTATTCACACATAAGAATTTAGTTTCTCATAAGGTATAACTGGTGTATCTTGAATTAGTCAGCAGATAAAATGATGATCAAGTACTGTCTTTAAGGAATAAAAAAGACGATGCCAAGCAGTGGCGTGATGCAAAGGGTCTCGAACAGGAAAGTGCAAGATGAGAAAACAAGACAAAATAGGCCGAACAGACATACTGATTGATATATGCCTCTAGCTGCTTCTACAGATTCCATTGTGGTTTGAAAGCCAATCGCTGATATTAGCATCTGGAATATAAGAGTGTACATTCTGAATTTCTAGGATTTAGATTTAACTTGCTTGATTCTCAACTTATAGATACATATAAACAAGTGAGCATCCGAGTAGTTGAGCCTTTACCATCTCAAAAGTCAGGCAAAGCAGATGTTTGCAAGAACAAAAACAATTAGGCTATTTCTCGTTGTACATGCGTACAACGTTATATAGGGTGAATATGTTTTTCCAGGTAAGCGACTGTTTATCATGTACCTAGCCACATATTACTTGTGTCGGGTATCATGACTAACATGAGGTGCACGGGTATTCTACCCCGACTTGTACTCACTCTCCTATGGATTTAAGTAAGACGAATCACGAAAAACCACACTGGTCATTTTTGGATCACGTCAAGGAGTATACACTCTCCTTTATTCTCCAGCCATAGGGGTAAGTGTTAAATTTACATTCTATTTATTTGATAGGCGAAGCTTATTCGGTTTGTACTGTGTTATCGCGTAATAATGTTTATTAAAACGCAGATTTTTAAAAGTAATATCATATATATATAGAAATTATGCATAAACTATTATGTCCCATTTGGTTTTATTATAGTTGCGTATGTGAATCTGTAGCTGCGTCTGCGTATGTGAATCTGTAGCTGTGTCTGTGTTGGAAGCTGTGACTGTGTTGGAAGCTGTTTCTGACTGTGTGAAGATGATTCTGACTGTTTGTAGATGACTGTTATAGTAGCTGTCTATTATGGTAGCTGACCGTGTCTGTAGCCGTGAATGTATATGAAATGTTATTGTGAATATAACTAGAGCGGTCCGAAGCTGTACGAAGCAGTCTAAAGTTTCTTGGAGTCATCTGGAGCTTCCAGAACAACGCTGTCTGTTGTGATAACATTATTGTGAATCTTAGTCGTGATAAGATTATTGTGAATCTTAGTCATGATAAGATTGTTGTGAATCTTAGTCGTGATAAGATTATTGTGAATCTTAGTCATGATAAGATTGTTTTGAATCTTTAGGTGTGTCAAAGATTATTTTGAATCTTTAGTTGTTTCAAAGATTATTTTGAATCTTTAGGTGTGTCAAAGATTATTTTGAATCTTAAGTTGTTTCAAAGACTATTTTTTGAATCTTTATAATTTTGTTCTTGTTTAACAACATACTGTTTAAGGGGTAAGTGCAGCCCATGAGGGTTCTTGGATCTGCACTTCATTTTATTCAATATTTGTTTTGTTTATTTTCAATTGTATTTTTACATCATATATTTATCATTAACTCATTCATAAATTTACATCTTTCTTACATTGTGTTTGGCTTGTTCATTTCATCCAAAAACCCACTCGGTTACAATTCTGCGACAATCGCATGTTTCTTTCTTAACACCTATCAAGATGCTGGGCTTACAACCTGATACCAATGTATGCACACTCCCTGGTGTCATATACTTTCGTTCAAAAAGAACATGAAAAATGTGGACCTTGCTTGAAAAAAGACGACTTTGCTAATATTGACATAGTAATAATACTTGTCGGGGTGTATGACTCAAAACAAATGCCCTTCTCAAAACAAGTCACTCATACACAACATGACATAGTAATAATACTTGTCGGGGTGTATGACTCAAAACAAATGCCCTTCTCAAAACAAGTCACTCATACACAGTATGAGGGTCTATGGTTCTATTTCAAGAGGGAGTGTCGATCTAGCTCACAAAGTCAGGGTACTACGAAATATCCGTCCAGAATTAGCTATAAGATACGTTCTTAATTACAATTAATTCAGCCTTCGATAAGGATAAATGTTATAAATGTTATCGATTCTTTTTTATAGAGACAGAGTGCAGTTGAGAAATGTTCGCTTCAAACATTGACATCATGCATTTTATTCTTCGCATGCAGAAACCATCAAGGAATTTTTACAGCAGCCAATATTCACCACACACAGAACGATCAAGATAAAATACTTATTACGGGCAAAACAGCCGTAGGACTATCTCACACAACGAACGCTCGACAAGGTCATTGCAGACACGATACAATTATGACTAGATATTGTGCATATTGCGATTTCTACAGCTATGGTGCATTTGGATATTGGCATCGGAACAACTGTGTCACGCACAACGAATGTTCAAGACAAAATCATTACAGTCAAAAGCAAAACATGACTAGATTTTGTACTTTCTTAACTACTACTAACGACCAAAATCCGATATTGCCTGCATTACAGAACATGCTTGATGGACACTGTCTTTTCCGAGTTAGTCTTGATCAGTCTCTCTGTCTGATTCTAGCAAACCTCAATATTCGATACGTAAACCTAACAGTACATTAACACAAGCATTAAATATTCCGTAACCGTCAGATTTGCATTGGAAGACTTCAATAGATTTCTTAACAATAATATTAATGACTACTCGATTGTTTCCATTTTGAAGCAGAAGAATGAGTCTCTCTCCCTCTCTCTCTCTCTCTCTCTCAACAACCCATTACGTATAATTACATATTAAAAAATACAATGTATATGCATTCATAGGACATTATCTTAATTATACTGAGACAACCATCGTCTAAGCCTATACTTGTGCTTTCTCTCTTTCTCTCTCTGTTAATGTGTGATCTCGATATTGATTTTTGATGCAATGATATTCTACAGATATATTGGTCAATGTGTGATCTCGATATTGATTTTTGATGCAATGATATTCTACAAACATATTTGTTAATGTGTGATCTCGATATTGATTTTTGATGCAATGATATTCTACAAACATATTTGTTAATGTGTGATTTCGATATTGATTTGATGCAAAGATATTCTACAGATATGTGTTAATGTGTGATCTCGATATTGATTTTTGATGCAATGATATTCTACAAACATATTTGTTAATGTGTGATCTCGATATTGTTTTTTGATGCAATGATATTCTACAAACATATTTGTTAATGTGTGATTTCGATATTGATCTGATGCAATGATATTCTACAAACATATTTTGTAATTTGTGATTTCGATATTGATTTGATGCAATTATATTCACAAATATATTTGCTAATGTGTGATTTCGATATTGATTTGATGCAGTGATATTCTACAAAATACAGTTGTTAATGTGTGATTTCGATATTGATTTAATGCAATGACATTCTACAAATATATAACCTCACCCAAATGATACAATCCACTACTCAAATCACTGACAAGTCGAAAACCTTGATCGATCACATATTTTTCATACGAGGCACCTACGACGAGACATTAGTCCCATGTATTATGTTAGTGACTACTGTCCAATCTATACCATAAGAAACACTTTTTGAAGTCCATTTTAAAAGGCCCGTATCTCTTTGAAGTATCAGCCCTATATCCGTTTTCATGAAGATAACTTTTTGACTGACTTGAAATATGCTCTAAGTAATTATCAACCGATTTTTATAAATCCAGATTTTGATGTGCAACGATGGATCGCACTTTTATAAATCAAGACCTTGATGTGCAACGAAGGATCGCACTTTTATCAATACAGACTTTGATGTGCAACGATGGATCTCACTTTTATAAATCAAGACTTTGATGTGCAACGAAGGATCGCACTTTTATCAATACAGACTTTGATGTGTAACGATGGATCGCACTTTTATAAATCAAGACCTTGATGTGCAACGAAGGATCGCACTTTTATAAATGCAGACTTTGATGTGTAACGATGGATCGCACTTTTATAAATCCAGACTTTGATGTGCAACGATGGATCGCACTTTTATAAATCAAGACCTTGATGGGTAACGATGGATCGCACTTTTATAAATCAAGACCTTGATGTGCAACGAAGGATCGCACTTTTATAAATCCAGACTTTGATGTGCAACGATGGATCGCACTTTTATAAATCAAGACCATGATATACAACGCTGAATCTAACTGCATAAATTCAGACCGTGATGTACATGGCTGGATCGCACTATATAACTCCAAAATCTTAATGTACAACTCTGGGTCGCACTTGTTTTTGCAGAAATTAATCGGCATGCTTCCATGAAATGCAAAATTATCAAGAGAACAATACAACCTGTCTGATTTAACTCTGAAATATGGTAACCATGAAAAGGCGCAATTTGTTTCAACCACAAACAGCATGATCAACAAATTTACAGAAAACGGAAATTTAGTACAAGAGCACATGATTTATTCTCGAAAACTAAAAAGGATCAGCTGTCAAAATTTAACTGAGTAAATTGACTGCAGGAAAATATGTAAACATGTTTGAACCTTTAATTGAAGTTCAACAGTGAATCATTTAATTTCAGAACAAATTACCAGCAGCTCGGCAAGTACAGAGCCACTAGATACTGAAAACAAGTTCAACACCTTTTTCACATTAAGTAATTGCAGAATAATCTTCCGTATCACAAGATCTTACAACCCTAATATATGTTTGAGTGGGAAGTTCTACATAATATATATTTCAAGATCCTTTATATATGTGCGCAAAATGTTTTTGATATTTGCACAAAAAAAAAAAAAAAAAAAAAAAAAAAAATGGATGGCACC